>JAVJIF010015355.1:0-79690 GCA_038442645.1 Agave tequilana
GATGTAGGTGCGGGCTCTCACAAAACGTGAGAGGATTGGTGCCTTGTTGGTGGATGCATGGGCTTGATGGACGCTACAAATTGATGCACCGCTATCAAGGAAGTTTGTTGGGAAGACCACCACGTTTTGGAGACTTAGAGTATAGTTTTTATGGCTTGGTAACTATCTCTAAACTCCTTTTTGTTTACATGCTTTGATAATTTTTAGCATGTTCTTGGTTTTGTGCTTCATGTGGTAAATACTTGTTTAGATGTAGTTTTATCAAAACTTGTGCATATACGTGTACAAGTAGTGAGCAACATTTGATTCATATACGTTTGCACTTCATTATTCATTTGTACTCACTACATGCACATGTATAGCCTAGTTTTGATGATTCCCTCATTTATACTTGTTTTGCTTATTTTTGTGCATGTTTTACTTCATGTATGTGTAATTTTTGTTCAAAACTAATAAATATATATGTGCCCTTGAGTCACTTGCCTTCATGCAAATACTATAAGACTCTTTTTATGTTTGAGATATGTATGGATATTGTTAGTTTTGGATAAAAACATACATATAACTAGAATTTTATTTTTAGATAAAAAATAAATTTTCATGATTTTCACATGTTTGATGTTTTGAGCTTTATTGCTTAGTTTCATGAAAATGCTATTCACATGTTGCTTGTGCACTCACACTTCATTTGTTTACTCATGACATTGTTTTCATGAGAACTTTTGTGCTTTATAGATTTCGAGTGTCAACTCCTATGTATTTAATATGTTTCATGATATACATATGATTTGGTTCATATTTGAAGGATCTTTAACTAGTTTTTTAAAATTACTTTAACTAGTTATTTATTCTTCATTTGGTAGTGTTTTCACAATAAAATATTTTCAAACTCTTATTTTTGAAAACCTCTACCAACCCCAATAAGGGCGGATGGATGGGCGACCATACCTTGTGTGCTCAAATTAAATATCTTTTATCATGTGCAAGTATAAGGTGGTTATTTATGAGCTATACACTTGATCCTCATTGTGTTTTCAATTGGTATCGCAATTGTTTTTATTTTGTATGCTCATATGTTTTATATATATGTATGCCTCACATTTCAAGTAATATCAATTTCTATTGGTATTTTTATTTTCATACATATATATGATTTATGTTTATGCTAAGCTTGTCATGTATCTTAATTTCAATTGGTATCTCAATTGGTATTTTAATAAGCTTATGCATTATTTTCTATTGGTATTTAATTTGGTATCAAAATATACTTCATATTGTACCATTTATTTGATATCAAAATTTACAATATACTTCAATTAATATCAATATGTTTCAATTTCAACTGGGTTTCGGTTTCAATTGGTATAAAAAATGTTTTACCTTTTATTTGGTATCAAAATTTACCATATATTTCAATTGTATAAAATATTTTCTTTCATTGGTATCAAAATTTACAAATGTTTCAATTTCAATTGATATCAAAAATTTTCAATTTCAATTGGTATCTCAAAATTTGTTTAAGTATTATATTAAATTTGTGTTTAAAATGTTTTGATATGTATTGTCTATATGCAAGGGGAGCTTAACATCTCTTCTATATATAGATTCATATTAAGTGTATCTTATATTGAGGAGGTTGACATCTCTTCTTTATGTGATACACGTGTGTAGGGGGAGCTTCACATCTCCATTTATGCATTGTATATTATACTTTATGTGAGTTAGGGCTTTATCATCCCTTCTTCATATAATGCATGTATGCAGAGAAGCTAACTTAGCGTCTTCCTCTTTATGAATGTATATCGCATATATATCCTTATTGATGATTTATTTTCACTCCTTTGTTGATGATTGACAAAAAGGGGGAGAAAGATTTTGAGCTTATATATGCATATTTGAGTTTTTGCATATATTGAGTTTATGCATTTTACAAAGAGGGAAAATGATTTTAAAAGTTTAAACAAAAGGGGGAGAGAGTTTTTAGAAAAAGAACTTTTAGTTTATGCATGTTTTTCTCTCACCTTGTTGATACATATATATTTGTTTACTTTTATGCGCTTTATTGCCTATCTATTTGTTTATTGCTATGCATGAGTTAAGGGGGAGCTTCTATGAAGCTTAACTTTAATCCATGCATATATAACTCCATGAGTTTGTTATTATCAAAAAGGGGGAGATTGTTGACCCAAAGAGCCATCACTCTAGTTTTGATGATGATTAACTCATATAGTTATAATACTAATGATCTTGTATTTAATTAGTCTCAGATATATGATTAAGATCTTAGTAGGTGTGTAGCTTCAACAAAGGATTTCAAGTCAAGTTTTGGAGCTAGCACACGTTGATTCAAGAGCTTGTGAATCAAGACCACATCAAGTACTCAAGAGGAGTCTAGCTCATTGGATCATGGTTTGGACCAAGTCAAGAAGGAGAAAAGATTTTCAAGTGAAAACCTTCAAGAGAAAACTTGTGTCTTGGTTTGTTTTTTGTTAAGATTTTTTTTAGATACAATGTAAAAGATAGATTAGTTGGTGGATTGCTCAAGTAACATATACACTCACACACAAGATTTAAATAAGTTTTTATAAAAGAGTTTTCATTTTGAAAAAATACTGTTTTAGTTTTTGGACTTTCAAATATACATGTGTTTTACCAAAATCATTTTAGTGCTTATTATCAAAAACATAAATATTTCATCATATATGTGTAGTGGATCATATCCATACACACTAAGCTTTAAAAGTGTTTTAAAATATCATGCTTTTGCGTTTGGAGAAGTTTTGGAAAAACAGATTTGGAAAAATACAGATTTTGTTTTAAGCCAAAATTTCTAAGTCACAAAAATAGTTCAAAATGTTTGTAACATGTCTTGATTTTAACTCAAACATGTTTGTATATCAAAGTATATTACTGAACTTATTTTTGTATGTTTTTAGATAATTTAAGGGATTTTCTTGAAGAAAAAATAACAAGTTTTAAATCCCTAAAAGTCTGTTTTTGGCCTTCTGCCGGTCGACCGCACGGTCGACCGAGTCATGGGTCGGTCGACCGGGCGGTCGACAAACGTGCACAAAACTTACACGGCCAGGGCCGGTTGACCGCACGGTCGACCACCAGAGAGTGTCTGCTCTTTGGAAATGGCCCGATCGACCGGCCGGTCGACTGCTGGGTCATTGCCCTGAAGGCGGTCGACCAGCCGGTCCAACGGTCGAAAAATCAACCGTTGGCGGTTGACCGGCGCGTCGATCGACAGCAGTGCAGACTGCTAATTTGGACCCTAACGGCTAGTTTTTGGATGCCTATATATTGGGGCTCCTATGGACTGTTTTATACAAGATTTTATGTAGGTTTTTGAGCTAGTTTTTCCTATACTTCTAAATGTTTATCTCCACTTATTTTAAAGCCACAACTTCCATATCAAAAGGAGAGTTTTACAAGAATGTTTTCAAAAGTGATTCTTTGAGTTTTTCACCACCACAATCAATCCAAGTTTTCTCACATACACTTGAGCTTTCCATTGATAAATTCATCCTATAGGAGAGTTATTATGAGAGTGATTTTAGGTGATCAAAGTGTTATGATCACCAAAGTTCTCGTTCTTGTTTTGAGGAGGCGGACTTGCGGGTTCGCGGTGTTTCGAGTTCTAATGAGAGCTTGGTGTAGAGGTGCGGCCTCAGCAAGCTTGCGCGCTTGCGTGTGTTTGTTCTTGTGGGAACAAGAGAGGGACTAGAGAGTCTAAAGGAGTTCTAGTGTGAACTCGCTTGTAGGTGTTGCGGCACCGAGTGATCCGGTGGGATCGTTTTTAGTGAAAATCCTTCATAGTGTTAAAGGCGGGGACGTAGAGCAAGTGTGCTCGAACCTCGAAATAAATCTCCTGTGTTTGCGATTGCTCTCTCTCTGTCTCTCACTTGTCTTTATATCTTGCATGTACTTATTGTCATATTCATTACTTGCTTGATATATTCTTGTGCTTATATTGTTATATGCGTGAATTTTTTGCTCATCTGTTATTCAACCAAGAGAGCCAAAGCGGCACCTCAACTCTTATCTAGAGGAATCTTGAGGAGTTAGTCCAGAGCCCTTTACGGGGAATTCGGTTACACTCTTGTGTTATACTTGGTGTGTTATACTTAAGATTTTTAGTTAACATAAATAGTTTTAATTCGCATTAATTCACCATTAGGTTAGCTAGTCACCTATTCACCCCCCTCTAGGTGATTTCATATACCATGCGTGGCCGACCTTCGTGATCGTTAGCCTTCAGGCTCTCTACTTGGCCTCCGGGCCCTTTCACCTTTCGGGCTTTCTACTTAACCTCCAAGCCCTATCAGACTCCAGGCTTTCCACCCCACGGTAGTGTAGATATCATCACGCTTTTATGTATGCACGTGTGGTATTAATATCTCGTGCAGGTACTCTCATACCGACTCCAGGTTTCTGCCAACTCCCCGGTAGCTACCCAATGGTTCTGGGCCTGTACCCTTATGGGTTTCGTGCTAGTTACCGAGAGTGCGCTTAGACCCCAAGCGTACTTTAGCCTTCGGGCTCTCCTGCCCACTACCTCGAAAGAGAAGTGGGCTCAGACTGTCAGGTCTTTCAGCTCCGCCTAGTAGGCGTGCTTAGCGCTCAGCGCTTTACCACTAGATTCGTCTAGACGAGATGTTATCGGATTTTCTACTCGCACTTTAAGTTGAGTCGTCCCGGTAACATCGTCAGACGCTCTAATGTTAAACACTGTTTGCTAACCGTGCCTCCAGCCTGTTCAGCTCCGCTTGATTGTGCTCAGCTGTTACTCTATCACTTGCCATGTATATGCTTAATATGTTAACACTTGACATACTATTACTTGATACCTTCATCTACATGCTCATACCTGACACCTGTCTGTATCACTTAACAACTGATATGTTATCACCTGACATCTAACATGCTACTACTTGACACCTGCTCCTATTATGTTATCTCTTATCATCTGTCCCCTGTTATGACATGACTTATCACTTGTCACCTGTCTGATCATTTGTCATTATCATGTTAAAACTGATACCCGTTATGATTAACTCTCTACTCATGATTACCACATTATGGGAATGTAGTACCTGATCTCTTGTTATGAACTCCAGTTATACTTGTTATGTACTCCTGTTATGATCAGTTATGTTCTTACTCATTCCCATAATTTGATAATTATGTTTAATAAGTCATAAAAAGGATAACTTACACGGGGAATGGGGGGAAGTGATGGATGGCGCTATGATGCTTTGCTTATAGTAGTGGAATACTAAAACCGATGATTCGTGTTAGGAAATTTCAGGCCCCCAGAAGATGCGTGTTAGTGAGATTTTAGGCCCCAATGGCTGTGTCCCGGGCGGACGGGAACTACTATAAGTATGAGCTATCAGTTCTTCATCAACTTTCAAGAACCAACCTCGGCTTGCTCATATATAGATGTATGTGTGTTGAGATGTACACCAGGACACATACCTAAGTATATGGGTTGGACAAGTAGTAATAATAAAAGATGCCACTATGTACCCATTGTATGCTTTGCTATGTTTGCTTCCATCAGGTTTTACATTAGATTCTCAGTTTTATTGATTATTTTATATTAGCTGCTCATATCCTACTTTACCACTCATATTCTATTCCACCAGCCACCTGCTCTTATCATATTATACCATGCATATTCTCTGTTGGATACTACCTGCTATATCTCTCTTGTTCTTGTATACTTGTACTCACGACACGATTTTCAATGCATGTTTATGATTCAGATTTATCGATACACGTATGTTTATCTATGCACGCCATTGGCATTAGCATCACCACTCACCGGGGAGTTCTAACTCCCCTAGATCTTCATGTCCAGGTTTCGAAGCTTGTAGCTAGTGGATTCTACCAGTTGCTGATCAGAGAGGTGCAGCAGTAGCATGGATCACCGACAGACCGTCCAGAGCCATATTCTTCCAGGCCCCCCTACGCGTCTCTCGAGTTTCCCTTCTGTAAACTCGTGGGTGCCCTTTGTACTATTCATACTTGTCTATCTCCTTGTATTTTCGCAATTATGCCTATCGATGATGTGATATTCATGTGATATTGTGTCACATCTGGCGATAACTTTATAATTGTACTCATATGTTGGAATGTATAATGCATCACGTACTTCTGTACTTTGCTTCTACTTGTACCGATGCTTAGAATATATACGCGAGGGTATTTCTGACATGCGTATATACGTCGCAGTAACGTCTTCATACCCGCGGGATCGGGACGTTACAAGTTCATTGAAACGGCTTTAGTTCCCCTCATTGCGTGTTGTCATTCTGGAGTTTTTGCTACCTTAAAATAGGACTTAGGTTCCTGTAAACAATGTAGTACAGAAACAAATGATGAAATTTTAGGAGAATGTATTGTGTTGATAGAGGCACAATACCGAGCAGGAGGGTGTCAATTGCATGGTGGATTTCGTCGAGAAGGAGGTTGAAACACCTGGGGAAGTTGGTACATGCATAATGAAGTATCAGTAGTAGTAATAATAACATCCACAGATGGGGAGGAAGACTTAGTGATTTATTGGACGGGTGAAACAGGTGGTAAGAGGTAGAAGGAGGTAGAGAAGGTGTGTATGCATGAACAGAAGGAGTGAAAGACTCTGCAGATGTGGTGCTTTTTAGAAGCGAGAGGTCCTGGGTGTAAGAAGAATGATAGTAATGAATATTTTCAAAAAATGGCACTGATTTGTCTCTAAAATTGCATATTTCATACCACATCTTCACATTTATTAATATTAAATCCTGTTAATAATACCTCTGTTTCATGTTTCTAGGTCCATGGAATGAAATGAAGAAGAAGCCCAAAAATCCCATTTAATTGGTGATTAAAAGCGTACAAGTATAGCCCTTAACTTTGGAGGTGGTTTTGTCAAAACTGGGGGACCAAATCCAGAAACCAGGACGTACAGCAGATAGGGGGCGACATGACAACGCGTGGCAGGCGGCGCGACGCGCGTGGCCACACTATGGCCATGGAAACGCCGCGTTTTCACTGCTCTTCTTACGGAACATGCATCAAGATTTGACGTGGCTCCGTACACTCTCCCTAGTGTCCCAATCTACCTATAAATACCCTGGGATTTCCAGAGCTCAAAAAGGAGAAGTTTTGAGGAGTTTTTTTAGTTGTAGTGTAGTTTTAGAGTAGTTTCTTCTTCTTAGAATAGTTTAGGTTAGTTCTTCTTCTTCTTCCTCTTTATATTTTTCATTTCTTATAGATCTTGTAATAGGAAAGAGAGTAGCACATGAGTAGAAAGTAAGAGTGCTTGTAATCGAAGGTGATAATCTATGAAAGGTGCTTTCTTTATCTCTCCTGTTTTTTTTTTCTCTTTAACTCCTTTACATGCTTAGCTAATTTCTCTCATGGCAACTAACTACTAACCACTAACTTGCTAACTTCTTACTTGATAATCCATACGAATTAATAACCTTTACTTGGCCTTGCTCTTGCAAGAGTCATTGATGGCTCATGATGATGGATTCTAACACTCCAATATCCTAACTCTCTAACAAGCTAGCATTACTTTATTCCATGCTTTCTCTTGTTTAGTTTTGTTAGTTTAAGTGTACCTTGCACTTGTTTTGTTGAGTTTGAATGTGAAAGTTATCGTATGGGTCATACTTTGAAACGCTCTTGAACCAAGGACTAGTGATGGTCAAGGATACATGTGAGGTAACTATCACTAAGAGGTTAGTATGGTTAGTGGAGCTATTAGTAGTTAGTAGGCATGAGTTTTCTTTTCCTTTTTACTTTATTTTGAAAATAATTTCAAAAACCATAAATATCTTGTCTTCTATATTTTCCGCTTCTTTGTTTTTACCGTACTTCTCTTTCCATTCTTTTGTTTTCCTTTCTTTTGATTCTTTAAAATGTTGAAGAAACTTTAACACACACATGAACATTCCTGTAAAGCTTCTATCGCTTTCCGTCCTGTGGATTCCACCCGTTTAATCTCTATGCTATAAGGAAAGTATCGAGGAAGCCAAAGTACGCATTTTTTAACTCTTGATTTCAAAACATACACTTTTCGTGCACGGTTTTCCCATGATCAAATTTTGGCGCCGTTCCCAGGGATGGGAACGGTTTGATTTCATATTTTTGTTAACTTTTCTTTTTTGTTTTTTGGTGTGCAGGTCAAATTTTTAGCATTGCAGAATTTTACACTTGCTTTTGTGTGCTTAGGTAAATTCTTGTATATTATTATATTCTGCTGCTACTTTTTATTTATATTACCTGTGCACTGTAATAATTTTAAGAACTAAAATACGGTAATTTGATGTTTTAAAATGGTTTAGGCATTTACATCTAGGCACATGTCGATTTCAATTCCAATATACTGTATTTTGTTCTTGTGTTGTTGTGATATTGACGGAGGTGTACATATTGCGTTGCATAAGTTAGAACAAACACGTGGGTGATTTACTCGCTTTGTGTGTTCATTCTTATTTATATTGCACACTTGCACGAATTGTACTTAAGGAAAAAACCCAATAACCACATAAGGTGGGGAAGTCATTACTCTCTCTTAGCCCTAAAATCACCTCCCTATTAACACAACCCAAGCCTTAATAAAAATTGCTAGACGTTGGCCTCTAGGGACATCTCAGACTTATTTAAGAGATTGACCTAAGGAGGAAGTTGTTAGAGTTTGACTCTTATCAAATCGGTGTCCAAGGGTTGGGGATTGAGAGGTGAAACCTCGAAGAACAGTGGTTTGGCATAATTAGGCCGTTGCCTGCACGGATATCTCCCACTGGTCTTGCCCCTATCTGGCCGATTAACTTGTGGTCAGATTTTGACAATGTACCCCCCTGGACAGTCTAACCAGTTAGGAGTCGTCTAGGTCTAAGTCAACCTAACATAGGCTTGTTTCATTTTCTTTTTCTTTATTCGTTTATTTGTTTGTTGTTTGTTTTCATTTCTTGTAAATTGTGAAATAGGTTTTAACAACAATTTTTTCAATTCAAATATGAATTCACACTTTACCCGACCTCATTTGATTCGAATAACTCCAACCCGGTTATGTATAACATGAACCAACCATATATACCGAGTTGGGATTATCCGACTCAATATGACCCATATCCCTAATCCTACGACTATAATTTCCAAAATAATTTCAACCCTTCACAGAGTCAATGGGGATTTACCTCTTTCGAGCCAAATTTTCAACCACCTTGTCCACAATTTTTACAATATTCATTCTCCGATTTTGATTCATATACTCCTTTTCCTGTTCCACTAACTGAAGAAAAATCCATTGAAAGGAGTATGGAAGTCATGCTTGAGTCCCAACAATAAATTCAAATTTTGCTCAATTCACAATTCTTCCCAAATCAAACTCCATATACTCCTTTTCTAGAACATCTAATTGAAGAAGAATCTGAGCTAGAAAAGCGTTTGGAAGTCTTTTGTGAAATAGTGCAACGATTTCAAAATATGTTGGACTCGTCATCTCAACCAAAATTTCAAGAATCTTACTTATCTTTTCCAGTCTCACCGATTCAAAATGAACAATCATCAATACTGGACTTCATTATGGAACCTTTGTATGAGTCTGAGCAACAATCGTAAAAACTGATGGACTCACAAGTTCACCAATATTTTCAAAATCAACTTCCATACTCACCTTTTCAAGAAGAACCAATTGCATAAAGTATGAAAGATATGATTCAGACTCAAAATTCTGTTACCTGACCTATCAGTAGGTTATACTCAATAATGAGCGATTTGATCAAAGAGAGCGAGGAAAGTCTTTCTTGTCAACCTTTGACCAATCCTTATATCCCTAACTCAACCGATTGGACCCAAGAATCATGCTATTTTCGAAACCAAGATTCAATTTCAGCAAACCCATTGAAACTTGAGTAAACTCTAAGGTTGAAAATCACATGGCATTTTGGCATGTTATCCCTTTCCTAAAATTTAAATTGAATATCAAAGTGATACTGAGCCTCAAGTTGGTGTTTCCATTTCATTTTTTATTCAATAATGACTCCGATATTTTTACCAGATTTTTTCTCTATTCCGGAGTTAGTATTGAATCCTGTACCTGTATACTGTGAATTGAATTACTAATATCTTATGATCATACTTCATTGATGGGAAAAGTGTGTGAACATCAATTCTTTAGTTTGGACCTTTTTTGAACCAATTTCGACTCTCATCTTTGAATATCAACTTAATATGAGTCAGATTACTTAGTCGGTATCAATTTTTGTTCCTGTTCTATTTGAGTCCAAATCAATCATCTCTCACAATCACACTTTATTGTTGGACAAGAATGTTGAAGAAAATGACTCAGTAATTATTTTTGAAAATTGAAAATTGGATTGGGGTAATTTTTTTAATAAGATTATACAGTTCTCCAACATTTTACTGGGTCATATTAGAGAGGTCACTAGTGGGTTCCTGCAAGATCCATAATTTTGAATTGGGCTGCATTTTGTAGACTAATCAGACCACCACCGGAGCCACAACCATGGGTACTTTTTCTTTCCTTTCTGTTTTTTTCATGCATATGCACATTCACGATGCATTTAGGATAATGCATGAGATAAGTGCGGTGGAGGATATACTAACATAGTTAGTTTTACATTTTCTTTCTTTTACACTTTTTTAGAAAATTTTTAAAAATTTCTTTTGTATAAAAACTCTTTTCTTTTTAAAAAATTTTTGAAATAAGAGAAATAGTTTTGATTTATTTTTAAGAAAATTAAGATTATCTTAGGAGTTAGGAACACCTAAAATTATGAATTTTTAAGCTGAGTCAAAATAATAAATCTTATTTAAATTTTAGGATAAGGAAGTAAGATTGGAAAGATACTTTGATCTTGAATTTTTTTTGCCTTAGAAAGCACTTCACACTGACACAATTTTTGGGATTGAAACAAAGACTGAAAATGTCATATATATATATATATATGAGGTTACTGTACCTCAGCCGACGGTTAAGAGAGTTTCTCAGCCGGCGGTGAGGTGGCTGAATATATGCCACATATTGGTCGCAGAGTGTAGGCGCCAAAAAATAAAAAAAAATCCCGCCTAAAGAATCCTGAATCAAATTGACGAAAATACCCTTTTTTTACTTCTAAACTAGCAAAAACTCATCCACAACTAAAATTTACCTAAAAAATTTATAATTTAGAGAGAATTTTTAGTTGAATATATCTGTAGTTATAAAATTCCTAATTCTACTACATCAAAAATATAATAGAAAAAATTTGGATCAAGATAATGTGAAATAAACAGCAGCAGTGAAAAGTAAAAAAACATGCTTGAAACATAAAAAAAACTGTTATTTTTTATTTAATTTTTATTATTACTTTATTTCATGTTATTTTCAACTCATATAGGTTTAATAAAAGAAACTGAAATGAATAGAAAAATGAAATTTAATGTGGGGCAACCGTATATTGATTTTTCTATTACAAATGTACAGTGTAAAAAAATAATGAAATACAATGGTTAATTATTTCGCATTCCTTATCCACAAAAAATTTATAACAGACGAAAAATCGTTTAGCACTCCGACGACAGACGCTGTCTTTTTTCACATGCCTTATGTAACGGAATTCTGACCGTTTTACAAAGTCCCCAATGATAGTCGCGATCATAGTATAATAAAATTTTCAAACATTGCGATCATAGTCGCAGACATAATATAATATAACTTTCAATTTTATATGACAACTGCGACACTAGTCGCAGTCATAGTATAACAAAACTTTCTATCACTGCGACCATGGTCGCAGACTTAATATAATACAACTTTTAATTTTATATCACGTTTGTGACCCTAGTTGCATTCCTTATTCGCATAAAAATAATAGACAAAACATGCTATCATTCAGTACTGCGACCTCGTTCAGCACTGCGACCACAGTCACTATCTTTATTCGCATGCCTTATGTAATAGATTTTTGATAATTTTACAAATTAGATTAGCCATGCGACCCTGAGATCAGTCCGCGTATATCACATCTTATAAAATACTATATTAATTACTCTGAATTTAATGAAGTAATTAATATTCTATCTACCGTGATACAACAATAATCTCGAAGAAAGAGATGCACTAATATTAATCTCGATAAAAGAAAGATGTGCACCATACGTAATCTAAAGATATAAGAAAAATATTCTATAAAAAGTTAATTTGTACTTCACGCAATAAAGGTACTCTACAGATTCTCCCGCCATAACTCTTCAATTAAATATTTAATTTTTTTACCACTTCTTCCAATACTCAATCGTCACCTATAATAATTATTATTACTATTCATGTTCTTTCACATTATTGACCCATGTTCTTTCACATTATTGACCCTTTTTATAGTGCTTGTAACTAATATATTATCTCATATCTAAAAACTATATTTTTGCTCTTCCTTTTCAATTTGATTTCAAAACTTTCAGAAAATAATTCATTCTTGAATCATGTCTTCCCCATCTTCTTCCTCTGAACACTCAGTTTTCAACTTCAATCATTCACCAACGGTCCTCTTTCTTCAGGGTATTCTAGTGAATCTGATACCAGTTTGGACTTCACTCCTTTTTCTTACTACATCAAATAATATTTTATCTGATCCTCCTCTTCATGAGGATGATTAAGTTTTCATGGGCTTAGTGAGGAGGAAAGTATTCCTCTGCCACTTGACAGAGACATACTTGATGAAAGCATGTCCTCTGATGCTGGAGGCTCGCTTTCTTTGAGCATATCTTTAACAGGTTCTTCTCGACACGGATCAGACGAAGAGCTTGATAGAGACGATCCATTCTGGGAGTTTATCGATGAACCAAAAAACCCTCAAAAAAAAAAGATGATGAGGAAATAAGTGATGAACAGGAAGACGAGGAGAATGAAGACGACGAATCTGCTTATGATGGTGATGACGACGAGGATTAGGATTTTCTGATCTTCTGATATTCAACGTTATTTTGTCTTCTTTTAAGAGTTTTTATCTTCTTTTAAGAGTTTTTAATGCTCTTTTTTTGTAAGATTTATTTCTGACCATATTATGTTATAAATAAAATTTACTTCTATATGTAAAATAATCTTTCATATTTTTAAAATACATATAAAGTATACCGTATAGTTATTATTTCTGCATCTTATCTGCGATAATGGTCGCAGTACTCATATAATAATTACATATGAACTGCGACCACGGTTGCTGTCCAGTCATAAACAGTTTGATCGTTTTGCATTCAATAAAGTTAAAAACAGTTACTATGGTTGCGGTCCAAAATTAAACTATATAAACAGATAATACTGCGAACATGATCGCAGTCCTCTCAAATCAGTATATTTCACTGTATATCACAAATTAGAAAACTGCGATTGCTGATCTTAAACACTGCGACCATAGTCGCAGTCCTACTTCGCATGCAATAAGTAAAAAAAATTCGTAGTTTATAGGCGGCTGAGACAGCAGTCACAGTGAAGAACAAATATATAAAATCATACGTAAACTGCGACTATAGTATCAGTCCTTAGTCATCGTTATTACATTTAACCTAGCAAAAAAAACGTCCACGACATGCTCTCGTTAAGCACTACGATCATAGTCGCAGTCCTTGTCCGCATTCAATATGTAAATAATAATAATAATAATTTATACATTACATGCGAAAAAAGTAAACTGCGACTATATTCAAAATCAGTAAAATTCTTACAGATCACATCATAAAAAATCTACAAATTAAATAATTGTAGACTATGATAAAGGGCACTTTTAAAACTATTGAGAAATTAATTTATTGACCACTATGACCTTAGGCGCATTCCTAAAATATATAATATCTGCGTAAAAATTTTAAAACTGTTGAGAAATTATTTTATTGACAACTACGAGCTTAGGCGCATTCCTAAAATATACAATATCTGCGTAACAAAAAAATTATTAAAGAAGTATTCAAATTAGTTCGTGATTTGATGAAGTTGGTCGTAGTTTAGCCGCAGTTATAAAAGATAATTGTGAGAATATTGACTAACGTTAGAAATATAAAAAAATAATAAAGTATACAGATCCACTATCTTTTACCGCAGGGACATTTAGTAATTTCAACTGTTTCAATAGGCGGGGCGTCCTTTCTAGTGTGGCTAATAATGTGTCACGTTACTGCAGGTTGAGAGAGTCTCTAAGCCGTCCGCTGATATACATTTTTTCTCTCTATATATATAATGAAATGATGATAATAAAAACTACTTATTGAAGTTGGTTAATTATGCCTCAGAAAGCATGATTATACATACCTAAAACGGTGGACAAAAAACAAAATAATCCCCTTTATTTTGTGGCCTTGTTTACTCGAGTCCTTAAGTCCAAGGGAATATTTTGGTGCCTTAAAACTATCTAGTTTGGGAGTCACCGGCTAAAGGCTTACTACCCGGGTAAGCTAGAAAGCCTAAGAAAACTAAGGGAAGAAAAAAGAAAAATTTGATACAAATCAATGGCATGAAGGTTTGAGTCAATATCCTAAAAATCTTCACAGTTCACAAAGTAAATATTTTTCTAAGAGTTTTATGAAAGATCAAAGAATCGATTCAATTTTAAATTCTTACATTTAATTTATAAGAAGATTTTGCATTTCAACTTAGTTTAAGGAAGAATAATTTCTGGTTAACCTATGACTTTTGATCATTTATATTTTCACTAAAATACTTCAACACTTTTCTCTATTTCAAAAATACGTTTTTTAGATACTAACATTTAATTTCCTTTTTATGGATTTTGTGGGTGAAATCTGCTGAAAACCCTTAAGAGACAAAACTCCTCCTCTAGGGGAAGCCTAGAGGTTTATCGGCTTGTTGCACATACTCAGTGCAATCGCATCACCTGCAAAAGTGGTGTTATAATTTTCTTAATTTTTGTTTCGTTCGGGACGAGCAAAAGATAAGTGTGGGGATGTGATTAGTCTCTAAAATTGCATATTTCATGCCACATCTTCACATTTATTTAATATTAAATCCTATTAATAATACCTCGTTGCATATTTCTAGGTCCATGGTATAAAATGAAGAAGAAGCCTAAAAATCTAATTTAATTGGTGATTAAAAGCCTACAAGTATAGCCATTGACTTTGGAGGGTGGTTTCATCAAAATCGGGGGCCCAAATCCAGAAATCAGGACGTACAACAGATAGGGGGCGACGTGACAGCGTGTGACAGGCGGCGTGGCGCGCGCGGCAACACTATGGCCGCGAAAATGCGGTTTAAGATTTGATGCGCGGCTCCGTACACTTTCTCTAGTACCCCAGTTCACTTATAAATACCCTAGAATTTCCAGAGCTAAAAAAGGAGAAGCTTTGAGGAGTTTTTCTTTAGTTGTAGTGTTATTTTAGAGTAGTTTCTTCTTCTTAGAGTAGTTTAGCTTAGTTCTTCTTCTTCTTCCTCTTCGTATTTTCCATTTCTTGTAAAATCTTGTAATAGGAAAGACAGTAGTACATAAATGGAAAGTAAGAGTGCTTGTAATAAAAGGTGACAATTTATAAAAGATGCTCTCTTTATCTCTTCTTGTTTCTTCTCTTTAACTCTTTTATATGTTTAGCTAATTTTCTCTCATGGCAACTAACTACTAACCACTAACTTGCTAACTTCTTATTTGATAATCCATACGAATTTAATAGCCTCTACTTAGCCTTACTCTTGCAAGAGCCATTGATAGCTCATGATGATGGATTCTAACACTCTAACATCCTAACTCTCTAACAAGCTAACATTACTTTACACCATGCTTGCTCTTGTTTACTTTTGGAGGTTTAAGTGTAACTTGTACTTGTTTTATTGAGTTTGGATGTGAAAGTTATCGTATGGGTCATGCTTTGAAACGCTCTTGAACTAAGACTAGTGATGGTCAAGGATACATGTGAGGCAACTATCACTAAGAGGTTAGTATAGTTAGTGGAGCTATTAGTAGTTAGTAGGCATGAGTTTTCTTTTCCTTTTTACTTTATTTTGGAAATAATTTCAAAAACCATAAATATCTTATCTTCTATGTTCCCACTTCTTTCTTTTACCATACTTCTCTTTCCATTCTTTATTTTCCTTTCTTTTGATTCTTTAAAATATTGAAGAAACTTTAACACACAAGTGAACATTCCTCTATAGCTTCTATGGCTTCCCATTCCTATAGATTCGACCCGTTTAGCCTCTATGCTATAACGGAAGTATCGAGGAAGCCAAAGCACGCATTTTTTAACTCTTGATTTCAAAACATACACTTTTCGTGTACGGTTTTCCCATGATCAGGCGCATATCGAGCAATGTGAAGTCATTTGGTAATGGAATCATAACACCTATATCTTTTGTGTGCTGAGCTATACCTGAAAAAAAATGTATTTACTATTTTAAAAGATAGTTATCCCGGTCATGAGAAGAAAGAAGAATAAAACAAACATATCAAATGCACGAAGAAGAGAATAATCAAAATAATACCCATGTAGGAGAGAGTACGATGACATATCAACAGTAATGGAGGATGTGATGATGTGATAGTAGTGCGACAGTTAACACAGCTTCTGCCCAATAATATTTGAAATTTACGCATAAAGTTGTAGAGACTTAGTGACCTCAAGAAGATGTCTACGATACCATGATAATTTGGAGAGGGTAATTTATATGTATTGATTCACATGGGATTACATCAATATATATAGAAGTGGAGGGTAATATAAGAAAAAATATACAGCTCATATACAACCTATATATGTATGTTAACAAAATAAAAGGGTGAAAAAAAATCAAGTTTAAAAAACATGAGCACAGCGGAAGATATACCTCTTAGATCACTAGGGTTTATCCTTCAAAAAATCTTCTCTTAATAGTGGAGATAGCTACAGTGGATTCCACGCAAGCACACTCATCACTCTTCACGAATCAAACAGAGATGGGCTGATAGATTGGAGGAATAGGAAGAAACAGATAGAGGAGTAATGAAAGGTTGCATGTACACGTTGAAAAAGGAGGCTTGCTCTCTCATTAAAAAGAAGAGGCAAAACTCTCACAAGAAAGAACTCCATAAACCCTACTTAAATCTCATGTTAGGCTTATTTGGATTAAAGTCTAAATTAATTTGGGCCTACATAAGTCTAATTAGATTTATACACTTGTCTTTATAAGCTTATGTTGTTTGACCCAATAAAGAATTGATCAAGCCTAATGGTTTGGGTCTAGACTAGTTTCAACAACACTTAGCCATTAGTGTAAATAAATTTATAATGTGGATCTCATCCACATGTGTGGAATGAATGATATTAATTAAGAGTCTAAATCTATGATGAGTTGAATTAGGATTTCTTGATGCTATATATATCGTTGGTAGGATTCCCTCTCCACCACCATTTATCATCACCTAATCTCTCTCTTGGAGGCCCTCATCTACTCTAAGGATTAAAAAGAGAACTTGGTGGCTAGAGAGAAGAATCTCTTCTCTCTACTCCGGTGTACTCGAGATCCTGCTGCAACCTTCAGCATCCCCTTCGTGATGTAATCAGGTATGCCTAAACCTCATTCCCTTTGATCTTGATAAAAAGGCTTTTAGTTTATGCATGGATCTTGTATAAAATAATTATTAGATCTAACAATTGGTATTAGAGCCTCCTCTTTATCAGATCATTGGGACTTATAAAAATTTTGATCTCGATCTATTAAAGTTACAATTGCTCTATTTATTTAATTTAATAAAAAAATAATTTTTTGTGTCCCAAATAATTGAATTAAATTGGAGAAAGTTAATTGAATTATGTATATATTTTTGAGATATTTTCTGTGTGTTATTTAGTTCAAAAAAAAACACTTGCGCAGCATGCATGCATGCATGCACATGCACATGCACGCGCATGCATGTATAAAGGCTATACATGCATGTGCACATACATGCGTGTATAAAGGATATACATGCAGGCACATGCATGTATAAAGGCTATGCATGTATGCGCACATGCATGCATGTATAAGGTCATGCATGCGTGATCGGGGGAAAACAGTGCACAAAATATGTCGTTTTGAAGTTAAGAGTTAAAGTGTGTGTGCTTTGGTTTCCTGGATACTTCCGTTATAGCATAGAGGCTAAACTGGTTGAATCCATAAGGACGGGAGGCGATAGAAGCTTACACAGTAAGTTCATGAGTATGTTAACGGTTCTTCAATGTTTGAAAGAATGAAAAGAAAAGAAAACAAAGATTAAAAGAGAACTACGATGAAACACAAAGAAGTGGGAAACATAGAAGAAATAGGTTTTGCGGTTTTTATTTGTATATCTAAAACAAAGTGAAAAAGAAAGAAAACTCATGGCAACTAACTACTAATGACTCCACCAACATGCTAACCTCTTAGTGATAGTTGCCTCACATGTATCCTTTGCAATCACTAGTCTTTGATTCAAGAGTTTTTCAAAGCATGACCCATATGTAACTCATCACATCCCACTCAACAAAAAAAAAGTGCAAGCTACACTTAAACATCAAAACTAAATAAGAGTAAACATGGAGTAAAGTAATGTTAGGCTTTTAGAGAGTTAGGATGATAGACTGTTAGATCCATCATCATGAGCCATCAATGGCTCTTGCAAGAGCAAAGCCAAGTAGAGGCTATTAGATTCATATGGATTATCATAAAAGAAGTTAGCAAGTTAGTGGTTAGCAGTTAGTTGCTATGAGAGAAAATAAGCTAAACATGTAAAAGAAGTTAAAGAGAAGAAAACAAGAAGAGATAAAGAGGGCACATTTCATATTTTACCACCTTTTATTATAAGCACTCTTACTTTCCACTCATGTAACACTCTCTCCTATTACAAGATCTAAAGAAAATAAAAAAATACAAAGAGGAAGAAGAAGAACTAACTTAACTACCCTAAACTACAACATGGAGAAGAAAACTACCCTAAAACTACACTACTCTTTTGATATCTCCAACTGAAGAACCCCAGGGGGTATATATAGGCACCAGGGGAAAGGGGGGCCAGGGGGCAAACCCTGGACCAAAGTACGGGCGCGGCCGTGCCCGTTGGGCCGTGAAAACACGACCATAGTCACGTTTCTGTGGTCGTACTGTGGCCGCGCGCGGCGCCTGCCGTGTGCTGTCATGTTTGTCCCCTGTCTGCTGCATGTCTTAGTTTCTGATTTTGGGCTCCGAATTTTAACAGAATCACCCTCCTAGGTCAATAGCTATCCTATAGGCCTTTAATCACCCATAAAATGATGATTTTGGGTCTTCTTCTTCTTCATTTTCACACCATGGACCTAGAAACATGCAAAAGAGGTATTATTAGCAGAATTTATTATTAAATAAATGTGAAGATGTTGTATGAAATATACAGTTTTAGAGACTAATCATACCCCCACACTTATCTTTTGCTCGTCGTGGGCAAAACAAAAAACTAAGAAAATTATTACACCACTTTTGCAGGTGACGCGATTGCACTGTGCATGTGCAACAAGCCGTTAAACCTCAAGGTTTTCCCTGAAGGAGAAGTTTTGTCTCCTGAGGGTTTTTAACAGATTACACCCACAAAATCCATAAAGAAAGAAATCAAATGTTAGTATTTTGAAAACGCATTTGAAATAGAGAAAAGTGTTGAAGTATTTTTGCGAAAATATAAGTGATCCAAGGTCATAGGTTAACCAGAAACTGTTCTTCCTTAACTAAGTCAAAATGCAAAATTTTGTTATAAAATAAATGCAAGAATTTAAAATTAAATTGATTCTCTGATCTTTCATAAAACTCTTAAAAAAATATACACTTTATGAACTGTGAAGATTTTTGGGATATCAACTCTAACTTTCATGCCATTGATTTGTGCATATATATTTTTAATTTTTTAATTTTTTTCTTTAGTTTTCTTAGGCTTTCTTATTTACCATGATAGCGAGCTTTTAGCTGGTGACTCCCTAACCAGACGATCTTAGGGCACCAGATGAGAAAACATCCCTCGAACTTAAGGACTCGAGTAAACAAGGCCACAAAACTAAAGGAGATTATTTTGATTTTGCCCATCTTTTTAGGCATGAATAATCATGTTTCCTAAGGCATAATTATCCAGCTTCAATAAGTGATATTTATTATCATCATTTTTTTATATATATATTTGTTTATGACATTATCAGTCTTTGTTTCAATCCTAAAAATTGCGTAAGTGTGAAGTGCAAAAATCTAAGGCAAAAAATTTAAGATTAAATTATCTTTCCAATATTACTTTCTTATCCTAAAATTTAAATAAGATATATTATTTTGACTCAGTTTAAAATTTCATAATTTTAGTTCTTCCTATTCCTAAGATAATCTTTATTTTCTTAAAAATAAATCAAAACTATTTCCCTTATGTCAAAAAGTTTTGTAAAAAGAAAAGAAAAGAGTTTTTATACAAAAGAAAATTTTAAAAAGTTTCTAAAAAGAAGTGTAAAAAGAAAGAAAATTTAAAACAACATATGTTAGTAAACCCTTCCTTACACTTATCTTATGCATTGTCCTCAATGCATCGTGAATGTGTATATGCATGAAACAAATGGGAAGGGAAGGAAAATTACCTCATGGTGGTGGCTGGTCCGGTGGTGGTCTGATTGGGCCAAGCGTTGCTACCCAATCAAGAAAATGTGGATCTTGCAGGAACCCACCAGTGACCTTTCTACATGACACAGTGATATGTTGGAGAACTATAGGATTTTATTGAAAAAATTACCCCCTTCAATTTTCAAGTTTCAAAAATAATTATTGAGGCATTTTCTTCAACATTCTTGTCCAATAATGAAGTGTGATTTTGAGAGATGATTGATTTGGACTCAAATGGAATAGGAACAAAAATCGATACTGACTCGGGAATTTGACTTAGATCAAGTTGAGAGTTAATAATGAGAGTCGAAATAGGTTTAAAAATAGGGTCCAAACCAAAGAATTGATATTCACACACTTTTCCCATTAATGAAGTATGATCATAAGATATTGGTGATTCAATTTCACGGTGTACTGGCATAGGATTCAATGTTGACTCCAGAATAAAGAAAAAATCTGATAAAAATACTGAAGTTATTATTGAATCAAAAAGTGAAATAGAGTCACCAACTTGAGGTTCAGGATCACTCTCATATTCAATTTCAATTTCTGGAAAGGGATAACTTGTCAAAATGTCAAAGTGATTTTCAAACCTTGGAGTTTGGTCAAGTTTCAATGGGTTTGCTGAAATTGAATCTTGATTTCCAAAATAGCATGATTCTTGGGTCCAATCGGTAGAGTTAGATATATAATGATTGGTCAAAAGTTGACAAGAAAGACTTTCCTCGCTCTCATTGATCAAATCGCTCATTATCGAGTCTAACCTATTGCTAGGCTGGGTAATAGAATTTTGAGTCTGAATCATGTCTTCCATACTTTTTGCAATTGGTTCTTCTTGAAAAAATGAGTATGAAAGTTGATTTTGAAAATTGTGGTGAAATTGTAAGTCCATCAGATGTTGTGATTGCTGCTCAGACTCAATCACGGGTTCCATACTCAAGTCCAGTATTGATGATTGTTCATGTTGAATCGGTGAGATTGAAAAAGATGATGAGGACTCTTGAAAATTTGGTTGAGAGGATGAGTCCACCATATTTTAAAATCGTTGCACTTTTTCACAAAAGACTTCTAAACGCTTTTCTAACTCAAATTCTTCTTCAATTGGATGTTCTAGAAAAAGGTATATGGAGTTTGATTTGGAAGGATTGTGAATTAAGTAAATTTTGAATTTGTTGTTGGGACTCAAGCATGGCTTCCATACTCCTTTCCAAATTAGATTTTTCTTCGGTTGGTGGAACAGGAAAAGAAGAATTTGGATCCAAACCGGGGAATAAAAATTGTGGACAAGGTGGTTGAAAATTAGACTCGGGGGGTTGAATCCCCATGAACGCTGTGAAGAGTGAAAATTATTTTGAAAATTATAATCATAGGATTGGAGATACGGGTCATATTGAGTTGGATAATCCCAACCCGGCATATATGATTGGTTCATGTTGTACATAGCCGGGTCAGAGTTATCCGAGTCAAATGAGGTCAGAGTGAAATATGAATTCATATTTGGATTGAAAAAATTATTGTTGTTAAAATCTATTTCACAATTTACAAAGAAAAAAAACAAACAAACAAAGAAAAAGAAAACAACCTATGTTAGGATTGACTTAGACCTGAACGACTTCTAACTGGTTAGACTGTCCACGGGGGGTATACTGTCAGAATTTGACACGAGTTAATCGGCCAGGTAGGGGCAAGATCAGTGGGAGGTATTTGTGCCGGAGCAACGAGCCCAATTATGCCAAACACTATTCTTCGAGGTTTCGCCTCTCAATCCCCAACCTTAGACACCGATTTGATAAGAGTCAACTTCCAACAACTTCCCCCTTAGGTCAATCTCTTAAATGAGTCTGAGATGTCCCTAGGTCCAACGTCTAGAAAGTTTTATTTAGGCTGGGGTTGTGTGAGTGAGGAGGTGATTTTGAGCTAAGGGAGGGTAATGACTTCCCCACCTTATGTTGTATTGGTTTTGCTCTTAAGTTCAATTCGTGCAAGTGTGCAATATAGATAAGAATGAACACACAAGAGAGTAAATCACCCACGTGTTTGTCCTAACTATATGCTATGCAATATGTACACCTCTGTCAAGATCACAACAACACAAGAACAAAATACAGTATATTGGAATGAAAATTGACACATGTCTATATGCAAATGTGTCACGCCCCGCTTCCCAAAATACGCGGAAACGGAGTCGCGATGAAGGTCGGCGACGTATATACGCGAGGAAAATACCCCACGTATACACGCTAAGCCTAAAATAACCTGAACAAGTTATAAATTCAATCATAATAATCAACGATCACTGCACTAATACATATAAAGTCTAAACAATGACAGCAGGTGAATAACGGAAGGAAAATGACAGCTGAATGCGATAAAGACAGAATCAGGAAATAACAAGAATATAAGAGGGATAAAAATACCAGAATAAAAAGGAAGAGTGTCCAGCTACTAGCGAAGCGTACTGTCTCATCGAACACCTGCACATTAGAAACAATCGTCCAATATCTGGACGTGCAAATCCAGGGTCGTCAGAACGCGACCATGGTGAGTGTGCGTGTAAAGGGGAAAAAGCTCGTGCAGGAAGAACAATGTGCATAGATAATAGTAAGAACAACTGCAGACTAAGTAACAAATAAATAACTGAACAGTAACACATATGATAACCACATGAATACAGATAGAAGATAACTGGCACAACTGTAAATATGCAATCAATGTTAAGGCGTGTAATCTATCACATGTCACTAAGTTGGTATCCAAGTCTGGTCATAAGTCTGGTCCTGGTTACAATCATGTGTCTATCATAGTGATCTATATGTACAATCAGATGATTACGATCAGTCACAATGCATTAACAGTTCATTATCATTTATTATGTCAGCGAATACCAATTGCCACCTGTACTAGACGCATCCCATACTACGCCTACTACACGTGTCAATCAGGGTCCTAAGTTATTGAAATTAACAGAAGAGACATTGTCCATGCTTTAGGTGGGTTCCGTACATACCCGGAACCACGGCCCAATCACCTGGCGCTGAATCAGGTCCTACCGCTAGGTAGTCAATAACAATAACAATAACAATGTGTCAATATAATGACAATATGAACAATACGGGATGTCAGTCATCCCCGGAACCCTGCAGTGGAACCGTATCTCGGCTGCGCAACTTGTATCCTAGGTCCACCCAAAATACAGACGCTGTCTCCTCCATCAATTTTCCCAATCCCGGTGTAAGTTGTCAATTTACATTATTATTTAGATCAATCAGTATCCATGTTATTTCGATTACTGGATGATACAGTAACAGTAACAATATCAATGTAACAATAACAATGTGAACAATAATACCGTGTAAACGGTAGAAAAATATAACAATGAAAGTGTTACGGTCCAACAATATTTTCCCAATAACTTTAAATAACATGAATTATAGGTTTATCAGTAAGGTATCATGTATAATCAATGAAGTTACTTAAGTGGTATCGTGATGTTTATTCAGAATCGACAATATAATCTTATGAGGTTCATTCTGTGAACATGAATAATAACTTACATGCATGAACAATAATTAAACATGAATATTATTTAAACATAAAATAACATTAATTGGAACATATTAAAAGTAACTCACATGAAATGATATCGAAATATTCAATAAACAAACAAAGAACACTCACATGAAATGACGCTATTTCGGAACCGAATCGCCGTCTGGTCTTCACTGCACGAACCGGTACTGATCTTCGGATCGTCCTATGGATCGGTCTTCGAATTGCTTATGTATCGGTCCACAATGAGTACGAATCCGAATCGGGTCTGGGTCGCACGAACAAGTTTGAAATGCTTCAATGATTTCATTTCTTCAAGGGCAGCAAGGATGTCCAGATCTTGTTTTGAATCTAATGCCCTGTGTTCTAAACATTTCATGAAATCACCCATTTCTTCTGCCTCTCTTCCTCTTTTCTCTTTTCGTTGCTTCATCTTCCTCATGCCACGGCTCAAAATTATGGGCTGTTCCAGGCTCAACAACAAAATCTGAATTTTGAGGGTCTGTCTTAATAGTTAGCTCTGCTGAACATCATTTCTATGATAGCTTGTCAGCAAGACATCCTGCAGCCTCAAAACCTGACAATTTCCTGTAGCACTTGCTTCCATTCTTTAAAATTTGTTCCCAGAAACGAGACCTTGCAGTCGTCGATCAAAGCCTTTAGCCTCTCCACCGTGCTCTTGACCACCTCCTCCCGATTCAACAGTGCACCCAACCAACACGCACGTGCCGAGGATTTCCTTGATGGTCCCGCTGAGATCCTTCGCCATGGATCTCAGAGCCAAGACCCTCGCGATCTCGATCATGTCGTCGAGCGAGATGTTGCCAGAGTGCTTGATGTTCTTCACCTTCTTCCTGTTGCACTCAGGCTCCTGATGGTGGTCGATGACAAGGGCCTCGGGCTATCTGTTGTTGAGGTTCGAGGGCGAGGTCGGCCATATTGGCTGGTGCCATCGCTGGAAGGGGATGCGGCAGGGCTGATCGGGTGGAAGCGTGCGGCAAGGAACCGACCTGCTGCGCCACCAAGGAAGGCTAGGCCCTGGTGGGGCTCCGGCTTGGCCTAGGGGAGGACAGCCTGCAAGGGAGGCGGCCAGGGGCGCTCGGCCTGACCTGGTGGTGTGCTGTCGGCCTGCCATGGGGAGGAGGTGTGGTGGACGCGTTGGTTGCTCGGGTGTTGGGAACGAGAAGAGAAGAAGATGGAGATCATGGGGAAGGAAAATTTGTTAGGATTTTGATTTAGGTAGTTAGGATTTAGATACAATTTAGATTTGATTTTAGAAAACGTGCGAGAGAGATTGAGGGAGCAGGAGAAGGAGAAGTAAACATTGGTTAAAAATTATTATATATTAAACTTGTGTATTGTTATCCAAAGTAATACAGCATCATGGTTGGTGCATTTCACTCCATGTCGGCGGTCTCAGGTTCAAAACCTGTAGCCTTGCTAATGGGGGGTTGTTCTAAATTATTTTTATTTTGTATCAATCATTTTTTTTTTTTTTGTGAAGGTTTTGGATCTGGGCCTGCTCTTGGGCTTGGGCTTGAAACAAAAGAGAATAAGAATAAGATAAAATGAGATAATAAAAACAATAATCATGATGATCATGATCAAGAACTAATTAGTAATAATTAAAATAATATCTAAACTTTAAAAATGACAATTTCTTAAAATAGAATACACATACATATTAAAGTATTATTATTATTATTTTTTGTTATTAAGTCATGTATTACAAGATATGGGTATTACATTCTACCCACCTTATAAAAATTTCGTCCTCGAAATTTCAATAAAGTAGGGAATGATAAAAGAATCCAACTCCAGGGAGAAACAACAAGCTTCCACGTCGTCTTACTGGGACACCACGATTCCGTTGCGCACTCTGATCTCTGCTACCAGCTTCAGCATGGAGAGATCAATTTCAAGGGACAATATCAGAAAATAGAATAGACAAGGAGAGTAGGAATCAAAATGGAATCAAGATTACTCTAAAAGAAGAGATATAACCAGAGAGATTGGAAGATCAAATGGATGAATTTTCAAAGGGAGGACAGTCAATTTCCAAGTGGAGTCAATATCATTGGATAGTATATGTATATTGCAGTGTAATTATAGCTTGTTTCAAGTTACCGGTAAGAACTAGGTTCTTTCTTTATGTCGAACCTGGCTCTGATACCAGGAAAACCCTGTCACGCCTCGCTTCCCAAAATACGCGGAAACGGAGTCGCGACGAAGGTCGGCGACGTATATACGCGAGGAAAATACCCCACGTATACACGCTAAGCCTAAAATAACCTGAACAAGCTATAAATTCAATCATAATAATCAACGATCACTGCACTAATACATATAAAGTCTAAACAATGACAGCAGGTGAATAACGGAAGGAAAAATGATAGCTGAATGCGATAAAGACAGAATCAGGAAATAACAAGAATATAAGAGGGATAAAAATACCAGAATTAAAGGAAGAGTGTCCAGCTACTAGCGAAGCGTACTGTCTCATCGAACACCTGCACATTAGAAACAATCGTCCAATATCTGGACGTGCAAATCTAGGGTCGTCAGAACGCGACCATGGTGAGTGTGTGTGTAAAGGGAAAAAAGCTCGTGCAGGAAGAACAATGTGCATAGATAATAGTAAGAACAACTGCAGACTAAGTAACAAAATAAATAACTGAACAGTAACACATATGATAACCACATGAATACAGATAGAAGATAACTGGCACAACTGTAAATATGCAATCAATGTTAAGGCGTGTAATCTATCACATGTCACTAAGTTGGTATCCAAGTCTGGTCATAAGTCTGGTCCTGATTACAATCATGTGTCTATCATAGTGATCTATATGTACAATCAGATGATTACGATCAGTCACAATGCATTATCATTTATTATGTCAGCGAACACCAATTGCCACTGTACTAGACGCATCCCATACTACGCGTACTACACGTGTCAATCAGGGTCCTAAGTTATGGAAATTAACAGAAGAGACATTGTCCATGCTTTAGGTGGGTTCCGTACATACCGGAACCACGGCCCAATCACCTGGCGCTGAACCAGGTCCTACCACTAGGTAGTCAATAATAATAACAATAACAATGTGTCAATACAATGACAATATGAACAATACGGGATGTCAGTCATCCCCCGGAACCCTGCAGTGGAACCGTATCTCAGCTGCGCAACCTGTATCCTAGGTCCACCTAAAATACAGACGCTGTCTCCTCCATCAATTTCCCCAATCCCGGTATAAGTTGTCAATTTACATTATTATTTAGATCAATCAGTATCCATGTTATTTCGATTACTGGGATGATACAGTAACAGTAACAATATCAATGTAACAATAACAATGTGAACAATAATACCGTGTAAACGGTAGAACAATATAACAATGAAAGTGTTACGGTCCAACAATATTTTCCCAGTAACATTCAATAACATGAATTATAGGTTTATCAGTAAGGTATCATGTATAATTAATGAAGTTACTTAAGTGGTATCGTGATGTTTATTCAAAATCGACAATATAATCTTATGAGGTTCATTCTGTGAACATGAATAATAACTTACATGCATGAACAATAATTAAACATGAATATTATTTAAACATAAAATAACATTAATTTGGAACATATTAAAAGTAACTCACATGAAATGATATCGAAATATTCAATAAACAAACAAAGAACACTCACATGAAATGACGCTATTTCGGAACCGAATCGCCGTCTGGTCTTCACTGCACGAACCGGTACTGATCTTTGGATCGTCCTATGGATCGGTCTTCGAATTGCTTGTGTATCGGTCCACAATGAGCAAGAATCCGAATCGGGTCCGGGTCGCACGAACGAGTCTGAAATGCTTCAATGATTTCATTTCTTCAAGGGCAGCAAGGATGTCCAGATCTTGTTTTGAATCTAATGCCCTGTTCTCTAAACATTTCATGAAATCACCCATTTCTTCTGCCTCTCTTCCTCTTTCTCTTTTCGTTGCTTCATCTTCCTCATGCCACGGCTCAAAATTATGGGCTGTTCCAGGCTCAACAACAAAATCTGAATTTGAGGGTCTGTCTTAATAGTTAGCTCTGCTGAACATCATTTCTATGATAGCTTGTCAGCAAGGCATCCTGCAGCCTCAAAACCTGACAATTTCCTGTAGCACTTGCTTCCATTCTTTAAATTTGTTCCCGGAAACGAGACCTTGCAGTCGTCGATCAAAGCCTTTAGCCTCTCCACCGTGCTCTTGACCACCTCCTCCCGATTCAACAGTGCACCCAACCAACACGCACGTGCCGAGGATTTCCTTGATGGTCCCGCTGAGATCCTTCGCCATGGATCTCGGAGCCATGACCCTCGCGATCTCATTCATGTCGTCGAGCGAGATGTTGCCAGAGTGCTTGATGTTCTTCACCTTCTTCCTGTTGCACTCGGGCTCCTGATGGTGGTCGATGACAAGGACCTCGGGCTCTCTGCTGTTGAGGTTCGAGGGCGAGCTCGGCCATATTGGCTGGTGCCATCGCTGGAAGAGGATGCGGCAGGGCTGATCGGGTGGAAGCGTGTGGCAAGGAGCCGACCTGCTGCGCCACCAAGGAAGGCTGGGCCCTGGTGGGGCTCCGGCTCGGCCTAGGGGAGGACAGCCTGCAAGGGAGGCGGCCAGGGGGCGCTCGGCCTGACCTGGTGGTGTGCCGCCGGCCTGCCATGGGGAGGAGGTGTTGGTGGACGCGTTGGTTGCTCGGGTGTTGGGAACGAGAAGAGAAGAAGATGGAGATCCTGGGGAAGGAAAATTTGTTAGGATTTTGATTTAGGTAGTTAGGATTTAGATACAATTTAGATTTGATTTTAGAAAACGTTCGAGAGAGATTGAGGGAGCAGGAGAAGGAGAAGTAAACATTGGTTAAAAATTATTATATATTAAACTTGTGTATTGTCATCCAAAGTAATACAGCATCATGGTTGGTGCATTTCACTCCATGTCGGCGGTCTCAGGTTCAAAACCTGTAACCTTGCTAATGCGGGGTTTGTTCTAAATTATTTTTATTTTTGTATCAATTTCATTTTTTTTTGTGAATGGTTTTGGATCTGGGCCTGCTCTTCGGCTTGGCTTGAAACAAAAGAGAATAAGAATATGATAAAATGAGATAATAAAAACAATAATCATGATGATCATGATCAAGAACTAATTAGTAATAATTAAAATAATATCTAAACTTTAAAAATGACAATTTCTTAAAACAGAATACACATACATATTAAAGTATTATTATTATTATTTTTTGTTATTAAGTCATGTATTACAAGATATGGGTATTACAAAATGTCTAAACCATTTTAAAGTATCCAATTTCTGTATTTTAGTTCTTAATTATTACAATGTATAAGTAATATAAACAAAAACTAGCAACAGAATATAAGAATGTACAAGAAATTACCCAACCACATAAGAGAAAGTGTGGACTTCTGCAATGCTAAAAAATTTGACCTGCACACCAAAAACAAAGAAGAAAGTTAACAAAAATATGAAATCAAATCGTTCCCATCCCCAGCAACGGCGCCAAAATTTGTTCGAGGAAAAACCGTGCACAAAATTGTCGTTTTGAAATTAAGAGTTAAAGTGTGTGTGCTTTGGCTTTCTCGATACTTCCGTTATAGCATAGAGGCTAAATGGGTCGAATCTATAAGGACGAGAGGCGATAGAAGCTTACGCGGTATGTTCACGTGTATGTTAATGGTTCTTAATGTTTGAAAGAATGAAAAGAAAAGAAAACAAAAATTGAAAAGAAAAGTACGATAAAACACAGAGAAGTGGGAAACATAGAAGAAATAGTTTTTGTGATTTTGTTTGTATATATAAAACAAAGTGAAAAAAAAAATTCATAGCTACTAACTACTAATGACTCCACCAACATGCTAACCTCTTAGTGATAGTTGCCTCACATATATCCTTGGCAATCACTAGTCCTTAATTTAAGAGCGCTTCAAAGCATGACCCATATGTAACTCATCACATCCCAACTCAACAAAATAAGTACAAGTTACACTTAAACCATCAAAACTAAAAAAAGAGTAAGTATGGAGTAAAATAATGTTAGGTTGTTAGAGAGTTAGGATGTTAGAGTTTTAGATACATCATCATGAGCCATCAATGGCTCTTGCAAAAGCAAGGCCAAGTAGAGGCTATTAGATTCATGTGGATTATCATAAAAGAAGTTAGTAAGTTAGTGGTTAGTAGTTAGTTGCCATGAGAGAAAATTAGCTAAACATATAAAGAAGTTAAAGAGAAGAAAACAAGGAGAGATAAAGAGAGCACATTTCATAGATTGTCACCTTTTATTACAAACACTCTTGCTTTCCACTCATGTAACACTATCTCTCCTATTACAAGATCTAAAAGAAAATAGAAAATACAAAGAGGAAGAAGAAGGACTAACCTAACTACACTAAACTACAACATGGAGAAGAAAACTACCCTAAAACTACACTACTCTCTGGATATCTTTAACTGAAGAACCCCAGGGGGTATATATAGGCACCAGGGAAAAGGGGGCCAGGGCAAACCCTGAACCAAGGTACTGGCCGCACGCGCGGAGCCGCCTATCGCGCGCTGTCATGTCTGTCCCCTATCTGCTGCATGTCTTGGCTTCTGATTTTGGGCTCCAGATTTTGACAGAATCACCCTCCTAGGTCAATGGCTATCCTTATAGGCCTTTAATCACCAATAAAATGGTGATTTTGGGTCTTCTTATTCATTTTCACACCATGGACTTAGAAACATGCAAAAGAGGTATTATTAGCAGAATTTATTATTAAATAAATATGAAGATGTTGTATGAAATATGCAGTTTTAAAGACTAATCAATGCGCGCCTGCATGACATAAACATTCAACACGCAGCGAGTCGCCAGCCAAGGTGGCAGTCAAAAAGGGAAATACACACACACAGAGAGAGAAACACAGATATACATATATAATTTTGTTAGAGTTAGGGTTTCTATAATTGGGATTGTGAGATTAATTAGAATTAGAATTTTTTGGATATATATACAAATTTTAAATCTAATAAAGAAACTCAATTAATTTATTTCTAATTGATCTCACATTAAAGTTTATTGGGTTTGATTAAGGTTAGGATTAGGACTTTGATCCAATAAGAAAGTCTAATCCTAATCAACTCCAAATTATGTTTATTGGATTTAGCCAGTTTATTTCAACCCGACCTATTAAGAAGAGACCCATAACTTAATCATTGCGGTTCTGGTCTGATCCAGACCCGATAAGCACTGCAGACCCATTTTATCAATAGAAACTTCAATTAGTCATTACGAGCTCATCTGACCTTTGTTTTGAGCATGTATATAGCCGTTTTGAAGCTCTTGATGAGCATTACAATATTATGGCACTATACAAGACAAATCAGTAGTTAATTGACATAAAGCAGGCACAAAAGTGTTTATTTACCATGGTATTCCGCTTCATCAATATTTATTATATCTCTTATATTGTTCTAGCATGATGAATATTGATATTTACTATAGTAGATAGCACACATATAAAATATATACATGTTCAAATTAAAAAATTATAAAAGAGCTTATTTAATTGCGTATATAGTTCATGCGGACAATAGCCCACCGAAAGAAGACTATTGTTTGGCCAAATATGTTACAGCGTCATATACTTGATATGGATAATGCAAGTGGGAGAAGCTCGGAGTGTGGTAATCGACCCAAAGGAAGATTGTCATACTATGGGTCCATATTTCATTACCCTCACCATTAGTCTGACAGTAGAAAAAGAATCCAAATGCATAGATTTGTATGAATCATGTATGACAATTGGCCCAAAGGAAGGTTGTCATTATGGTTGCGTTATTACATATATTATATGGTTGATATAAACAACTTAAATTTTGGAGCAATCCTATAAAGGGAAAGTCATCCAAAAAGAAGGTTGTTCTCTTACATAGGACCTAAACTTTAGGGTATCTATATTGAGTCAGTACAATATTGGCATAAACAGACACAACTTGTTCTGAAAGTTTGACTGGCAACTCTATCAATCAGACTTGTTGTATTTCTAAAATTCACTTTTTATAACTCTTATAATAAAATTTTGTTAATGCAATATTTTTGTTAAATTGATAAGAAATTATATGCTTGTGTAGTCTAAATTGAATGGTACAAATTTTAAGAATTGGTAAGACCATGTAAAAGATCATTCTTGGACTCATGGACCTAGACTACACCTTAAGGACTGATGAACCCCTACTATCACTAACAAAAATTCAGTTAAAAAAAATACCAATTATGACAAATGGGAGAGGTCTAACAGGAAGTGTCTAATGGTCATGAAGCACATTATTCCTATGACTATTAAGGGATTTATGCCTGATAAAATTAGTGCTAAGAATTTTCTTACTAAAATAGTCGATTGGTTTATTAAATCGAAAAAGTTGAGGCCAACACGAATCTTAGTAAGCTGATAAATATGCACTACAACTGTAAAGAAAACATAAGAGAATACATTATGAAAATGTGCAATCTTGTTTCCAAAATAAAGTACTGAAATTGAAACTCTCTGAAGAGATTCTAGTGCATTTCATTTTGATATCTTTTCTTACATAGTATAACCTTTTTCAAGATTATTTATAATGTTCAAAGAAAAAGTAGAGTCTCATTTGGCTCATCGATCACATGTGTGTCGGGAAGAAGAGAGATTGAAATAAGAAAAGACTGAAAGTGCTCACTTAGCATACATGGTAGCACCTCTAATAAAAAAAGAAAAAGTATAATTAAAGGGAAGAACATAAACACCAATACAGTTGCTGATCCTAAGTGGCAGAAGTGCAGGAGAAGAAACCTAAGGTCATTGCATGCTTCTACTATAAGAAAGTATGCCAACTCAAGTAGGACTGCATAATGCATAAGAAATGACTAATTAAGAAGGGTATATCTTCTATTTATATTTGTTCTGAAATTAAATTAGGTTTAGTGTCATTTCATACATAGTGGATAGATAATTGACATAATCGATTCAATACAAAAACTTTCAAACCAAAGGATGTCCAGCTCAGCTGAGCGACGTATACATAGGGATGAAAATAAAAGCTGCAGTTGAAGCTATTGGAGTTTGTAGGCTTAAATTAGTTTCTAGTTATATTTTAAATTTGGATGAGACTTTATATGTATAATCTTTTAAGCGGAATCTTATTTCTATTTCATTGTTAGACAGATCTGATTTTATACTTTCACATTTGGTAATGAAATGATTAGTCTATTATCTAAATCTAAAATTGTTGGTATTGTAATCTTAATTGATGACTTATATAAATTGAATCTTCATGCTTCATATTTTGAATATTTGCATGTGAATAATCTAGGTACAAAGCAAACATCAATTTAAAAAAACTCCAACAGTCTATGGCATAGGTGTTTAGGACATATCTCGAAAGAGAGAATCCAAAGGCTTGTGTCTAATAGAGCTATAGGTCCTTTAGATTACTCCGACCTAGGAGTATGTACAGATTGTATAAAGGGCAAATAAACAAATATTAGAAAGTTTGGTACTAGACGGAGTTCAAGAGTCTTGGATTTGCTGCATACAGACATTTATGATCTATTTCCTATAACTTCTTAGAATGATCACAAATATTTCATCATTTTTGCGATCGATTACTCTCGTTATGGGTACCTATACTTGATTCATGAGAAATTTCAATCATTGAACATGTTCAAAATGTATAAAGTTGAAGTTTAAAATCAACAGACAGAAAAGAAAGATAAAACCGTTAGATCTGATTGTAGTAGTGAGTACTATGACAGATACGATGGATCAGGTAGATATCCAGGACCTTTTGCCAATTTGCTGAAAGAGTATGGTATTGTAGCCCAGCACCATGCCAGGGACACCTCATCAAAAATAGTGTTGCTAAAGGATCAAATTACACTATAAAAGATATGGTTAGGAGTATGATAGCTCACACTACTCTACCAGAAGCCTTAAAGATGCTGTCTACCCCCTTAATAGATTACCTAGCAAAACAGTAACTAACCCTGTTTTCATTGATTTGCAAAGTGGAAAAACTTAAAAAATTATTGTACAAATTACAAGTAATAAATAAGAAAATTACAAGAATCTTCTACTAAGATTTTTAGGAAAGTGTACCAGTTGAATCAGCACACGACCACTTTGTTCCGTTGACGATGCGAGCGATCGATCTTCGAATGCTACTGCTTGAGAATTTCTTCTCGCCTCATTTCGGAAATTTCTTGAGAGAGAAAGATCTTAGGGTATTAGCACTCTGAATTTATCCCTGTAGGATTAGAGAAATGATTCTCTGAATTCTTAGAAGCGAGAGAGTAGATATCTTATTAGCTTATGCTTTGAATTCACCAAAAAAGCTTTATGCTCTTCAAAAAGACCTCTTGGACTTGAATTTCTTCAAAATCCCGAGCCTAGCCTACTAGTGGGCTCTTTATAGGCTCAATAGGGAGTTATGATCCCTTAATTGTCTCCTCTTAATGAGGGATCATGGGTATAACTCCCATTAATCGCGACACTACTTAGTGTGGCGGTTACCTTAAATCCAGTGAAGATGATGCTAGCCAGTTGAGATGAAGCTAGCCTTTTGAGGTAAGGCTAGCCTATTGAGGTAAGGTTAGCCAATGGAGGCAAGGCTAGATAAAGTTTCAGGCAAAGCTAGATAAAGCTTCAGGCCAAACTATAATTTAGCCTTCAGCGAAGCTAAGCCAAGCTTCAGATGAAAACTATCATAAAGTTTCAGACGAAACTATCAGTTAGCTCTTTACATAGAGCTGTGCTATGCTTTGAGCTGAAGCTAGCAATATTAGTTTCAGGCGAAGTTAGAAGTCAGCTTACTGCGGAGTTATGTAAAGCTTCATGCGAAGCTAGAAACTAAGCCTTTTAGCGAGGCTATAAGTGATGGGGAGATTTTAATCTCTGTTTTTAAATTAACCACAAGTGCACGGTCATTCGATATAGTACTTGAGGGTCGATCCATAGGGACAAGTGGTTCTTACGGTTTAGACACTTCTATGCGAGTTGGTCAATGTTTTTGTTGGTTTTATTCTGAACTTTGTATTAATCTAGAAATGTCAAGCACTTAAAATCGAATCCTCTAAATTAAAATCAAGTGGTCAATCTCGATCTCCATGCCAATCTGTTGTCAGTCACCGATCCCTATTCTTAAAAGGAAAATAAATCTGAATACTAGATTTAAGCACAGGGTTTTATCTCCATCACATGGTCCATCAAAGGTAATAAAATAACAAAATAAATTAAAAGCAAAAAAGGTAAAACCTAAGCATAGACCATTGACCTTAATACAGAACCTGTCAAACACTTAGCGATTCCAGAAATTAATTTTCTAAAAGCGTTAAGTCAATGGTGAGTGAACATTCATAGATAGGAGATCTGCTGTTAACCACTCATGATTCTAACTTAGATTCATCTCCCTAGGTGCTTGAGGAAAAATTAGCTATACATGGCTAAATTATCAACACAAATAATTGAAATATAAATCATAATTAAATCAAAAAATTAAGTCATATAGACAACTAAATTAATTCAACTCAAGTAATCCAATCAATTAATAATTAACCGATTTCATTTAAACTAAACAAAATATTTTAAATTCTAATTACCTGAAAACACCGTCCATAACTGCTCCCTTCTTGATGTGCCACAGCACACACCTCCCGCAGTCTCAGGCGCAGAGAACGAAGCCGCCACCCAAACCATAAAAAGGAATCTTAAAAGCACAGTAGTAGCAATGATAATAAAAAATTAAAATCATCAAAACCTGTCTCTCAGCCACAATCACAGGACACACCAATACAAAATAAAAGATAATTTAATCCATAATCTAAAGAATTAATTCTAACAAAGGCCTCTCCCAGCCACTAAAACAAAAAGAAAAATACAAATTAAAAAACCTAAAAATAAAAATCTAGAAACGGCAAACCACCCGCCCCCAAAGCTTACGCACAGTAGGCTTTATAATGTATGAATTTTTATATAAAAGCCCTCAAATTTAGTTATTACGTAATAATTCAATTTGACTCAGATTACAGGCAACCAAACAGTCGAATCAACAAAAACTCTCAACACCGAAGTTGTACATCTTCGAAAACTCTTTTCGCAGGCACTTAATGACCTCTTTTGAAGTCTTATAACCAAAGTTATGGCTAAATACAACAACATGTTTGGAAGATAACCATCAATCTTTACAAATTATGTGATTTCATTCCTGAAAGTAATTGGATTCCTTTTTCTCTTTTACTTACCTGTTCGCTGTAAAATTCAATCAACATACTTGCATAGCATTATTTATATAGAATTAATAGATTAATAGGAGAGTGAAGATGTGGTAAAATCATGCTCATCAAAAACCCCACAGATATCTTTTGTTAGTTCTCGAGCAAAACTAATAAAAAGAAAACTTAAAAAAACAAATAGAAAAGCTAAACTAGCCCAACTCACTTTCGTACGAATCACGGTTGCATTTAGCACGTGTTGCAAGCCATTAAACCCTTAAATTACCCTAGAGGACGAGTTTTGTCACGTGAGGATTTTCAGTGGATTACACTGACGAAATCCAAGAAGGTTAGAGATTATGAAAAAAACAAAAATAAAATAAGGGTAAATAAAATCAAGAAAAGAAAAATTATTATTTTTATCTACAGAAGTCAACCAGCAAATAAGATTCTAAGTCTCCAAGAGTTTCATTCTCTAGATCAATCTTAACTCAAGAAATCATATTGTATATAAAATAAAAGCTTAAATTCAAAATTTTACACCACTTATTACAGGTCTCGGATCCTATGCACCCCGTGATAGTGACACAGTTCTCAAGCTTGAGAATATTTGACTCTAACTTTCATACTTATTTCTGCAATAACATTTTTTTCCCTTTTTTCCTTTATTCCCCAACACTTCTTAACTATCTTTTGCGTAAATAGCGATGCTTTTTGAGACCAAGGCACCTAGCTCATTGATAATCAAAAATACTATGTTTTAATGTATCTTATCCTATTAGGCTTTCTTAGCTACCAATGTAACGAGATTTGGGTCAATGTTCCCAAACCAGATGGCTTTAGGGAATTAAGCATAGAGACACTCTTACAAACTTAATCACTTAAGCAACTAAGACGATAAGACAAAACTTAATAAATAATTTATTTTACCATTTATGCTAATTTCTTTTAGTATTACAGTTGTAATCAACACCCCCAAGCCCTTGAACTATTGAGTATAAGTGTTGTAGGGTACATAATCACTTAAACTAAGTTTAGATTGTTTATTAATTTTAGATTCTACTCTTTGTTTTAAGATTCTACGATTCTTTCATCTCAATTTCACCGTTAAAACCCACTCATGGATCTTATTCACTTACATACTAGATAGCTATTTATAGAAATTTTTCAAAATTTTCAAATTTTTCATTTTTTTGAGCAAAGACTCCAAAACACCTAAAAAGAAAAGAAGATAAAAGAACAAAGACTTCAAAACACCTAAAAAGAAAAGAAGATAAAATAAAAACCCTAAAATCAAAACAAAACCAAAAGGACTCCTAAAAAGAAATATGTAAATCTCACTCCATACTTAAATTGTGCCATGTCCTTATGCACGCAAATGAACATGGAGATAAATAGCAGGTCAGAAACTCATAAATCATGCACATGATTATAATAGTCAAACAGTCCATGCATATAAGAATAATGATAAAATCATAATAGTATGCTAGCATTGTAGATAACTCACAGTGCATCGAAAAATCATAGTGTAAAAGCAATCGAAAGACTACTTCTTGTGTGTACATCATCGCTTATCCTATATCAATTATAATAAACTTGACACCAAGGTTAGAGAAAGAGGTACATAAAACAACTCTCTATATAGCAAAACTACACTGATTCAATTGACTAAAAAGAGAAATAAAAAGACTCATAGAATTAAAGAAAATAAAATTAATATACAAATGTATGAAGTTACATCTTCCCCCACACTTGCCTTAAGCTATGTCGGTTCCTCCCCCTTAATCTCTTTTCACTTTCAAGGCGGGTTCTCTTCAACGAGTTGACATGACTATTAGAACCCTTCATTGTTTTAGCACAAACTCCGTCAAACTTGATTTTCACACTCTTTTCCTTACCTTCATTTTCTTCCGCTTTCTTCTTTTTAGCCAGTCAGACAGAGGACTCACTCCCTAACATACGCACTTAGCCCCGTATCATTTTCATTTCCCTTTTCATGTTTAACCAATTCAGTAACATCATCATTAGAATCATCCTCGCATGCTCCACTATTATCTTTGGTGTCATTATCCCACCTTATTTTTTCATTGTAGCTTGCGCAAGAGTTTTTATTCTCAAAGAACTTACTTTCATTTAAAAAAAAAAAATCCTTGCTTGAAGTGGTATGAGTCACTATTCATAGGATTTTTATTAATATGAATTCTAGACATATCGTGAATCATGTTTATCTCGAAATTGCTAACCAGAAGCTCTACCCTAGGTGGCTCCTCCACAGGTCGATGAGACTGGGGTGCACACTCCTTAATGAAAGGTTCAAGATATGAGTCGAGACACTTAGAGTTTATCGCTAGCTCTAATTCTTCAAATATCCTGATCTCTTCATTGCAAATGTCTTCAAAACTTTGATCAGAGTGCGCAAAATCAGATTCACCATGATCGTTGTTGATTTGAATTTTTTGTTGAGCTTCCTCATACATCCTGAATTCGTCATCAAAAATTTCATCAAAATTTTGAGATATTTTCTTAGAATCTGGCATCCTCGAGTTATCATCATTATGATTATTTTTGCACGCTATGAATCACATTATCCTTAGAGTATTTAACGAGAGCTCAAACTCTAACTCAAATAGTTCTTCATCAGGTAAACAAGGTCGGGGTACAGACACAGCACAACTTGGCTCAAAATATGATTCCTGCCATTGTAATGAAAACCTGACTGACATGTTGGTTTATCTCATCAAACCAGCTTTCTACTTCATCAAGATTTAACCCTTGATCAATATACTTGATGTCAGATCCTTCATCTAAGAAGTGTTCATTTGGTATCTCTTAGATCCAGTTGACATCAAAAGGCTGGTTAGGATGATCACTTAGCTGGTTCCCTAGGTGAAGATATTAAGATCAATTGTCATATTGCCAAAGGTGAGTTTCAAAAACCCACTACGACAGTTAATCAAAGCATTCAAAGTTGATAGGAAGGGTCTACCCAAAATCACAGGAATTTGCCTCTTGGGTTCTCTACGGATGCAGTTCATGGACGGCAAAATCAACTGGGAAGATGAATTCACTGACATTAATAAGCACATCTGCAATCTCTCCAATGGAACTTTAACTGACTTGTCAGCTAGTTAGAGAGTGACTTTTATGGGCTTCAACTTACTCACCACTAACTGCTTATAAACTGAGTAAGGAAGCAAGTTTACACTCGCCCCCCAAGTCCAACAGTGCCTTGTCAATAATAGTAATTCCAATTGTACAGAAAATAATTGGACACCTAGGGTCCTTGTATTTCACTAGCATGCTATTCTGGATTATTCCACTTATCTTTACAACTAAGAAGACCTTCTTCAGCATTTGATGTGCTCTCTTCTTAGCGCACAAGTCCTTCAAAAATTTGCATAGGATGAGATTTGTTCAATAGCGTCAAGAAGAGGAATATTCACTTTTACTTGCTTGAAGATTTTTAGAATCTTCTCCATCTGCGTTGTGTGTTTCTTCAGTTTTATTCGGTTAGGAAATGGAGCTGGTGGTTCATAAAGAGGCCAAGTGATTTTCTCAGTTTCTTTTTCTTCAGACTTATCTTATTCAGAAGAGGATGGATCAGGCATGGGGAGAGAGGAATTGATTTGGTCAGGCATCACCACCTAATTGTCAACTTTCTTTCCAGATCACAAGGTATGAATTGCATTGATTTGAGCATGAGTGGGATGGATTTTCTTTTGTGTCTTTGGGATTAGTCACTAGTTCACTAGGAAATACCCCTCTTTCCCTTTCCCCTATTAGTGATGCAATCTGGTTCACCTGTAATTCGAGACAATTCATTATCTGATGATGTTCGCGTCGGAAAAAGGTTCTCGGGTCGGTGTAAGATTTCTTTGAGTGGTTGAAAATTTACAACAAAACGATTCTGATTAAAAAAGAGGAAAAAAGACTCAGTTCTCTCCTTTGTTTAAAGCTGGGTTTTTTGAGTGACGATGGAGAGTGATTCTTGTTCTATGTTAACCGGCCGATTGTCTAGCTTCTCTTCAGAATGCTCTCGAAGACTAATTAAAGAGGAACTTTGTTTTTAACAGGCAAAGTGTTTAGAGTCCATTAATTACTCCTTTTCTCCTTTTTTCCCAAAAGTCCTCTCTTTAGATTAAAAAAAACCCTAGATTCAAAGAAGTCCTCTTGATTCAAAGAAATCGTCCTCTCCCTTCCAAAGATGGGGGCAACACCATTCTATAAGTCACTTCTCCTACTCGGTCTAAAATCTCAAAAGGTCCTATAAACCTAGGACTCAACTTTTCTCGTCTACCAAATCTGATTACTCCTCTTATTGGAGATATCTTCAAGAATACCTTTTCTCCAATTTCAAACTCCAGTGGCCTTTTGTTCAAGTCTGCCCATTGTTTCTTTCTATTATGAGCTACCTTGAGACGCTCACAAAAGATCTTAACTTTCTCCACTGTTTGAGTTATAATCTATGGTCTCAATAGTCTTCTGTCACCAATATCATCCCAAAATAAAGGGGATTTACACTTTCTTCCATACAATGCTTCAAAAAGGCCATTTAACACTATCCTGGTAGCTACTGTTGTAGGAAAATTTCACCAAATGTAGATGATCCTCCCAAGACCTCTTGAAATCCAGCAAGCATGTCCTCAACATGTCTTCAAAAATCTAATCATCCGTTCTGATTGTCCATCAATATGCGAATGATATGCAGTGCTAAATTTCGAGCATGTTCTCAAACGTTCTTAGAGACTTCTCCAAAACTGGGATAGAAATTTATTGTCCCTGTCAGACACAATGCTGACTGGCACACCATGGAGTCTCACTATCTCCTACATATACTTCTCTACTAATAACTCTTTAGACCGTCCTAATTTGAAAGGAATAAAGTGCGCTGACTTCGTGAGGTAAGCCACTGTAACCTATACTGCATTGCTATCCTTCTGGCCACGAGGTAAGGCAGTGACAAAATCCAAAGTGATGTGCTCTCTCTTCTATTCTGGAATTGGTAGAGGCTGAAGAAGTCTAGCTGTTCTCTGATATTCCGCCTTAACTTGCTGGCATACCAGGCACTTTATCACACACCGAGCAATCTCCTATTTCATTCCATGCCACCAGAATCATTGCTTCAGATCTAGATACATCTTCATCCCCCTCCTTCACCTTTAGTTGATGGTATCCAGAACAGATATCTAACTTCAAGAACACCTCAGTTCCAGTCAGTTGATCAATCAAGTCATCCATACTGGGCAAAGGATATTTGTCCTTAATGGTCACTTTGCTCAACTCCCGATAATCAATGCACACTGCTATCTTTCTTCTTTACTAACAGCACTGGAGCCCCCTAAGGTGAAATATTGGGTTTGATGAAGCTTTTGCCCAAGTACTCCTGCTATTGTTTCTTCAATTCTGCTAGCTCCATAGGTGCCATCAGATATGATGCCTTAGAGATTGGAGCAGTACCCAGAATGACTTCTATAGAAAACTCCAAGTCTCTATCTAGGAAAGTCCTAGTAGATCCTCTAGAAACACATCTGGTAGATTCCTCCACTATTGATATCGGCTTCTCCTAAGCTTCTGCTGTGGCATAGTCCCTTTGTTGCTTCTATGTGGATGTCTTTGATTCCTTGTTGCTTCTGGCATAGATCCTTTGGAAAACATCTGGTACATTCCTTCACTACTCGTATCAGCTTCTCCTGAGCTTCTGCAGTGGCATAGTCCCCTTGTTACTTCTGTCTAGATATCTTTGATTCCCTAATGAACTAAAACTCTGACTGGTGTGGATTCTTAAAATCATGCTCTTATTCTGGCAATCGATTACTGCATGATACTTACTAAGTCATGTCATGCCTAGGATCACATCATATCCACCGGTGTCTATCATTAACATATTTACACTTAACTCTCTTCCGCAAATCTCCACAGAATAAGATTTACATACCTTACTAGTGGTTATAACCCCGTTCCCAATACTAATCTATCATTAGCTGTCCATATAATTACAAGGTATACAATGCATCATAACAATCTAGTGGATGTGTAGCAATGTGAAGCACCAGAATCAAATAGTGATATAACTGGAGTTGAATGAACCAAAATGATACCTGCGATGACCTCCTTTGATGACTTAGCTTGCTCTGCAGTCAAGTTGAAAGCTTAGCCTCTCCTATGACTTGCTCCTGCCTTCTCTACGCCTGCTCGAACACCTGTCGCTGTGGGAAAAGTGGAGCTCCTCTACCTGTAGGTACTGGGTTCCTCCTAACTGCATCTGATGTTGGAGGGACAGGCATGATACTTCTCTATCCCTTAAACGGGTAGTTCGCTAGTTGGTGACCTCTTGATCCACAAGCCAGGCATTGGCTGTTCGCCTACCTGCAATCCCTTCATGAATGTCCCAGCCTCTGGCAGAATCCGCAGATTATCGAGGGTGGGAAAGGAGAGAATGAATGCCTTCTCGGTGGCACAGAGCTGGCCTTAGTAGGAGGTCCCCTGATAACCTGGTCGAAAGGTTGCTTTAGTGGCTTTCTTATAATCTCCTCTTGTTCTCCTTCTCCATCACCTGCTCCAGACCCCAAGCAGCACTAAGAACCTGTAAGTCTCAATTGTTGTGTGACCAAGAACTTCTGAATGTCCAATCTCAGTCCATGCTGAAATCAACTAACCTAGTCTTCTTTCTCTGCTATCATGTATGGAGAAAATCGGCTCAACCTCAAGAACTCTGCGGCATACTCGTCTATCGTTCGGCTCTCTTGTCGTAGGTTGATGAATTGCTGCTCCCTTTCTCTCTTAACGATTTTGGGGAAGAACCATTCATAGAAGTTCTCAGAGAACTTCTCCCAAATGATAGGTTTCTTTAATCATTCCTCTCAACAAGCCACCATGTTCGAGCCATGTCTGCTAGTTGGACTTTTACTACCTCCACTTGATCTTCTACAGGAATACGAGGCGCATTCAGGAGATTGGCCATATTAACCAATGATTGCACATATTTATTGTATTATTCTTTATTACATTTTCACATTTATTATATAATAAATCTGCTAAATTCCTTGTCTTAAATGTCTATTTTGTAGAAGATAATCATGGGGAGAAAGAGGATAAAATCAAATAAATATCAGTTAAATTCAGATTTAACTAGATCTATTTGGTTAGAGGAGCATGATCCCAAATCCAATGGTTAAATTCAGTTTTTGGTGAATCAAGTGGTTAAATCTAAAGATCAACCGAGGATAACGTCAAATATAGAGTCCAAGGGATAAATTGGATAGAGAGAAGATCAAAAGATAAGATGAAGCAAATTTGACTCAAATTCTAATGGATACATTTTAAAATTTAAATCATAACTTTTGCTACCAAATTTTAAATCTAATGATTCAAGATGATCCAGAAAGACGACTTACAGGGATACAACTCTTAAGTTGATCACTATTTCAAATTCTATTATTTGATGAGTTTATTCAGCAATCAATATGCCAACAAGCTGCAAATCAGAACTGAATATCCGCATCAAATCAAGTTTGGAGATAAGGAAAGGATTCAAATTCAGAGATATCCAACTTCCCCTATTTTCACACTCCTCTAACCTCTGCATTTCTCCTAAAATTACCTGCAATATCAAAGGCAAAAGGAGATGACCAAGCAGAGATAGATTTTAGGCCTTTTTTTATTCTTTTTAGTGTAGGTTTTTATTTTATTTTTATACAATTTTTTTATTTTGTTGTAAGCATAGGTTAGACTGAGATTCATGTAAGTAAGAGAGAGACTTATATTGAAAGTGACACCTATGTAACCTCTTCCTTTCTTTCATCGTTTCTACAAGTAATCAAAAGTAACATCTTTATATTTTTCTTGTTTCTATGTTCATCTTCTATTCTACTTTTCCTCTTTTTGGTTTTGATGATATTCAAAGTGAACCTAGAAGCATCAGTATAGCCATATTTTTGTGAGTGCCACCGATATTTCATGATGATGTTCTCCTCCTCAAGATTCTGTATCATTTCATTCTTGTTCGTCTTAATGTAATGTGAATGGGACTGAGCTCGATCTTATGGCTTATGCGTTGATTGCCTCCGAAGCAAGGTAAAACATGTAAGGTTTTTATGTAAGTAATCAATCAGAGGAGGTAAGTTTTTCTTTTAGGTTTTTTTTCTTCTCTTTTAATTCTTTAGTTTAGATCACCCCAATCTTCCAACCATCTTTATCACTCTTTTCAATTTCATTATATATAACCCATTTCATTTTCTTATCTTCTCAATCTTCCACTTTCTTCCTAACTTGATTGTAATTTATTTTTCTTTTCTTTTTAAGAACTAAAAGAAGATCTTTAACCATTCTTTGTAACCTGAAAGAGAACTTATTAAAAGCTTCTATCGCTAGTCCCTCCTTGTGGATCACGACCCGCATAGCCACTGGATATAGAGGTAGTATTAAATACTTGCACATCTTATTCTTAAGTTCTGAAATTCTGTATTTTGTGTGCAAGTAAAAACTCAATCAAATTTTAGAAAATTAACATTTTCTTTACTTTTAAAAACTTTTGAAAACAGAAACAATATTTTGACATACTTTTGTAAGAAATTAAGTCAATTTTAAGGATAGGAGAATCATAATTAGGATTTCTTATACTTGGTTAAAATAAGATTATTTGTTTGATTTCTAAGGTTAGGAATAAAATTTGAGAAAGTAATTTAGTCTTATCTTTACCTTGATAATATATGCATACATTATACACTTACAAACTTAGGATTAACAAATAAAGATTCTTATGCTTTATTAAAAAAAAGAGAGAAGAATATATATATATATATATATATAATATATATATATATATATATATATATATATATATATATATATAGATATATATATATATTATATATATAAATCCTCTGATTAAGCTGGGTATTTGTGTCTCATAAAGCATAAGTATTCACGCATAAAGGTGGTTCATATAATAAAATCCTTAGTTTTATGGTCTTATTTGCTCGAGTTCTTAAGTCCTTGGGGTGTCTTCTCACCCATTGCCCTAAGACCGTTTGGTTGGGAGTCACCGATTAAAGGCTCGTTACATGGGCAGATTAAAAAGCCTAATAGAACTAAGGAATAATACTATAAAAAATTAATAAATAAATAAGGCATTAGAATTAGAGTTAAAGAACCCTTAGTCAAAATTTTCACGGTTACGAAGGTGTTTATACTTAGGGTAAAGTAATATACTAGATGAGAAGTACAATTTGACTGCTTATTTTGATTGATAATAAATTTTTGAATAGAGACTAAGTTTAGGAATGAAAAATTTTGATTTTCCTATAACTTATAGATTACTTAATTCTTACAATAATACTTCAAATATTTTTCTCTTTCATAATGTGTTTTCAAAATACTAATACTTTATTTCTCTTTCTTTATGGATTTTTTGGGTGTAATCCGCTAAAAACCCTCACGAGACAAAACTTGTCTTCTAGGGGAAACCTAGAGGTTTAACAGCTTGTTGCACATGCTCAATGTAATCGTGTAACCTACGAAAGCGGTCTAATAATCTTTGATTTAGTTTTATTGTTTTGCTCGAGGACGAGCAAAAGAAAGGTGTGGGGGTGTGATTGCACACATTTATTGCATTATTCTTTATTACATTTTCACATTAATCATATAATAAATCTGCTAAATTTTTTATCTTAAATGTCTATTTTGCAGAAAATAATCATGAAGAGATAGAGGATAAAATCAAATAAATATTAGTTAAATTCAGATTTAACTAGATCTATTTGGTTAGAGGAGAATGATCCCAAATCCAATAGATTAAATTCAGTTTTTGGTGAATCAAGTAGTAAATCTAAAGATCAACCAAGGATAACGTCAAATACAAAGTCCAAATCTGAAGGGATAAATGAATAGAGTGAAAATCAACAGATGAGATAAAGCAAATTTGACTCAGATTCTGACTAGATACATTTTGGTTTTTGAATCATAACTTTCGCTACCAAACTTCAGATCTAATGATTCAAGATGATCCAGAAAGAAGACTTACAAGGCTACAACTCTTAAGTTGATCTCTATTTCGCATTCTATTATTTGATAAGTTATATTCAGCAATCATTACGCTAATAAGCTGCAGATGAGAACTGAATATCCATATTAAATCAAGTTTGGAGATAAGGGAATGATTCAAATTCAGAAATATCCAACTTCCCCTATCTTCATACTCCTCTAACATCTGCATTTATCCTATAAATACCTACAATCTTAAAGACAAAAGGAGACGACTAAGCAGAGATAGATTTTAGGCCAATTTTTATTCTTTTTAGTGTAGGTTTTTATTTTCTTTTAATGTAATTTTTTATTTCTTTATAAGCATAGATTAGACTGAGATTCATGTAAGTAAGAGAGAGAGACTTATATTGAAAGTAATACCGATGTAGCCTCCTCCTTTCTTTCATCGTTTCTACAAGTAATTAAAGGTAACATCTTTATGCGTTTCTTGTTTGTATGTTCTTCTATTCTACTTTTGTTCTTTTTGGTTTTGATGATATTCCAAGTGAACCTAGAAGAATCAGTATAGCCATGTTTGTGTGAGTGCCATCGATATTTCATGATGATGTTCTCCTCCTCAAGATTCTGTATCATTTCATTCTTGTTCATCTTGATGATGTAATGCGAATGGAGACTGAGCTCGATCTTATGGCTTATGCGTTGATCGCCTCCGAAGCAAGGTAAAACATGTAAGGTTTCCAGGTAAGTAATCAACCAGAGAAGGTAAGTTTTTCTTTTAGGTTTTCTTTCTTCTCTTTTAATTTTTTAGTTTAGATCACCCCAATCTTCCAACCATCTTTATCACTCTTTTCAATTTCATTGTATATAATCCATTTTTCATTTTTTCATCTTCTCAATCTATAACTTTCTTTCTAACTTGATTGTAATTTATTTTTCTTTTCATTTTAAGAACTAAAAGAAGATCTTTAACCATTCTTTGTAACCTAAAAGAGAACTTATTAAAAAGCTTCCATCGCTAGTCCCTCCTTGTGGATCACGACCGCATAGCCACTTGTTATAGCGGTAGTATTGAGTACTTGCATATCCTATTCTTAAGTTCTGTGTTTTGTGTGCAGGTAAAAACTCAATCAACCAACCATTGCTCTGTGCCTAACGACTTTTTTATACCAACAAAAGTAGCTAGCTGCGACCTCCTGAAGTTCAAAATGTTCCCAGGTTTTGGTCCCTGAGGAACCGTTGACCTCTCCATGGCCACCGTGGTTGTCTGTTGCACTGCCATCAATCCATCTCAAAAGTTCTGTTTGCTGCTAATGTGGTTCTATCATGCCACAGAGTACTCCCATCAAGCCAGTGGCATTTTCATGAGCAACGATGCGGGCGGAGGGAAGTCGTTGAGCCATTACTCTGAAATCAAAATAATGATTAATAATAATAATAAACATTCTTGTACTTGTAGCTAGAGTATTAAATCTTGTACTGTCAGTAAGAGCCTGACTATTGGTATAATTATACACTCTAAAATCTGGATCTGATACCAAGAAAACCCTATCATGTCTCGCAACCAAAATGAAAAACATCTAGAGGGGGAGTGAATAGGTATTAATGCTAATCTAATGATCTTTTTAAATAAGTATGAATATATGATGCAAATGGTTACTCAAAACAAGAAATTGAAGCCGAATTCCCCGTGAAGGCTCTAGAACTTCTCCTCTTTGATTCCTCTAGATTATGAGTTGAGGCGCGTAATTGCTTTCTTGTTATGATGAGTAAAGACTGAGAAATGTAAGTAATGAAATGGATGCAATAATGAAGAGCACACATATATCACAAGATAGAAATGTAGAGCAATAAAGAGCAATAAGAAAAAATCGCAAATACAAAGGATTTGTTTCGAGATTCGAGCCACCGCTCTACGTCCCCGCCTTCACCACCGTGAAGGGTTTCCACTATATCCACCGAGGAAAAATACAAAAGGTCTACCGAAGACCGGAGTACCGAACTCCACAAATCCAACCCTCTCCACAATGAGGGCTTTCAACACAAAGAACAATAACTAACAAGGTGATCAACAAAGGACCACACACTTCTCTTTTACAACTCCTAATAGAATGAGGAAGTATTTGGCTCAAGAAGTGTAAAGAAAAATTCAGTTGTAAAGTAGTACTAAATAGCTTGAAAAACAACTGAAAACAAGAAGCCAAGAATGCACTTAGAAAATTAAAAGCCTTTGAAAACTTTTTCTTTCTTTTTGGAAACTTGAAAACAAGAGATTTTTCTTGTATTTGCAAGTTACCAATCCCCTCTATTTATAGGGATTAGAGGAAATCTAATCATCATTAAAACTAGCTAAATAGGTCAGGAAGTAGCCCCCAAAAATTCAAAGAGATCAGATCAAAACATCACACTCAAATCAAATGATGAAATCTCTGAAAACTAGCCGTTATGGCTGCTGGCGGCTGTCGGTCGACCGGCTTGGTCGACCGACAGTCCATTGGAAACTAGCCATTGGACTCGGTCGACCGGCAGCCAAAGAAAAAATTTCTCTTTGTTCTGTCGGTCGACTGGCCCGGTTGACCGACAAAACCCGAGAGCAAAGGGCTTTAAGTCAGTCGACCGGTCCGGTCGACCGACAGACGTGCACAAACATGCACCCCCTGACCATAAGGCTCGGTCAATCGGTACGGTCGACCGATCAAGCCTAAAATGGATCAGGTCGACCGGCCGGTCGAGCGACAGGCCTGAAACAGGATTTTTATAGGAAATTTTTTGAACTTTGAAAATTTTTCAAAATAAATTTGTAAGGCTATATGACTAAGTATCATGCTATAAAGGTTGGTACATGATATAAATTAGATGTAAAATTATAAAATAATTTGAGTCATGTAAAACCATTAAGACATGAACCTAAATCAAATATCCAAAGCAAAAACCGTAATTTGGAAAAAGATGGTGTGTGTGTGTGTGTTTTCTTGAGCCAACTTAACATAACCTCATTCTTTAACAAACTAAGTCTTACAAAGGTTCTAGGTGACTACAAGATCTTCAAATTAGGGCATCTTCATAAAATGTTGCATAGCTTGAAATCTTGAACCCGAATTGAGGCACCTTGAGTCAAAAGATCCCGAAATGAGTATCTTTAGGGAAAAACACTACATGAATCCTTAGAACCCTAAAACACACTTAAACACTAGAAAAATGATTAGTACACATAACTATATATGTTTTGTAATCATCAAAACTCAAAAACTGGATGATTGTAACCTTGGGCCAACAATCCCCCCTTTTGATGATGACAAAACATATGAGTTATTTTTTTAAAAAATGGGAAAGGAGCTTGGAAGCTCCCCCTCAAATCATGCTATATAAATGAATGGCTATATACATAAAAGGTAGAAACTAAGAAATTTTGCATAAGAAAGACATAGGAATACAAAGCATATTGCTCAAAACTCTTAACTCAAAAACTAACCTTTTATAACTCAAAATCCAAAACTCAAAAAAACTCAAAACTAACTTGTTATAACTTAAAACTCAAAATGCATAACTCCAAAGTAAAAATAAGCTAACTTTTTCTCCCCCTTTTTGTCATACATCAAAAATGGTAAACATAAAAAAAAAATATTTCTTACTAATTCCATAACACAAACATTCAATTCACCACAAATAAAGAAAAATCTAGCATAGTCTAGGGGTTTTGTAAAAATATCGGCAAGTTGAAAATCGGTAGAAACATAATAATATCAATATCACCTTTCTCATAGTGATCTCTAAGAAAATGATACCGAATGTCAATGTGCTTAGTTTTACTATGTTCATTTGCATTTTTAGTCATATGAATAGTACTAGTATTATCACAAAATATTTTAATATGGTCAAAATGCAAATCATAGTCAAGGGAAAGCATGTTTCATCTAAAGAACTTGTACACAACAAGCTCCGGCCGCAACATACTCCACCTCGGCGGTTAAGAGGGCTACCGAATTTTGCTTTTTGGAAGACCAAGAAACAAGACAATTACCAAGAAATTGACATGTTCCACTTGTACTCTTCCTATCCACTCTACAACCCGCATAGTCGGCATCCGAAAAACTCATCATGAAAAATTGTCCGGTTTTCGGATACCACAAACCCATTTTAATTGTGCCCTTAAGGTATCTAATAATGCGTTTTACCGTAATCAAATGGGACTCTTTAGGACACGATTGAAATCGAGCACAAAGACATACACAAAACATAATGTCCGGCCTACTAGCTGTTAAATATAACAAGCTACCAATCATGCTACGATAAAGCTTAATTTTACACTTGTACCTTGTTCATCCTTGTCAAGCTTGGTGGTAGTTGCCATGGGAGTTTTACTTATTTTAGCCCCTTCAAGCCCAAATCTCTTGATAAGTTCCTTTATGTACTTGGCTTGATTGATGAAGATCCCATCTTTCCTTTGCTTGATTTGGAGATCAAGGAAATAGTTAAGCTCGCCCATCATAGACATCTCAAACTCTTCCTTCATGCATATTCAAAAGCTTTGCAAAAATTTTCATTAGTAGAACCAAATATGATATCATCAACATATATTTGAACTATAAGTATATCATTTTCAAATGTTTTGTAAACAAAATAGCATCTATTTTTCCTTTATTAAACCATTAGAAATTAGAAAAGAAGAAAGTCTTTCATACCAAGCCCTAGGGGCTTATTTTAAACCATAAAGAGCTTTGTCAAGTTTGAAAACAAAATCCGGATGTGTAGGATCAACAAACCCGGGGGGTTGTTCAACATACACCTCCTCTTCAATAAATCCATTTAAAAAGGCACTTTTTACATCCATTTGAAAAAGTTTAAAATCTTTATAAGAAGCAAATGTAAGTGTCATCTGTATGGATTCAAGCCATACTACGGGTGCAAAGGTTTCCTCAAAATCATTACCTTCGACTTGAGTGTAACCTTGGGCCACTAACCAAGCTATATTCCTAATAACATTTTCGACTCATCCAACTTGTTCTTAAAGATCCACTTAGTACCAATTATTGGTCTATCGTGAGGCCTAGGAACAAGATGCCAAACTTGGTTGCACTCAAATTGATTGAGCTCCTCTTGCATTGCTAGCAACCAATATGAGTCGCCTCGGCTTCGAGAATGTTCTTTAGTTCAAAGTGAGAAATAAATGCATAGTGTCCACAAAGATCATGAAGTTTAGAACGAGTAGTTATCCCTTTTGATACTTCACCTATAATAAGATCCTTGGGATGATATGGATTGTATCTCCAATCTTTTGGAAGGGGTTGAGTATCTCCACTTCAACTTCTTGAATTTCATTTCCTTGAACCTCATTTTCTTGAACTTCATTTCCTTCATCATCCTTTGGTAAGTCTTCAATAGTAGGTGAGTCCTTCAAAGTAGTTCTCTCCATGTCTTCATTTAGGGAATCTATTTCTACAATATTCTTAACAAACACATTAGATTCCTCAAACTTTACATGTATAGATTCTTCAATAGTCAAGGATGACTTATTGAAAACTCTATAAGCTTTACTAGTATTAGAATAACTAACAAACATTGCTTCATAAGACTTTGCATCAAATTTTCCTAAATTATCTTTAGTATTCAAAACAAAACATTTACAACCAAAAACGTTAAAGTATGAAACATTTGGCTTTCTAGAAAAATAGATTTCAAAAGATGTTTTTGAAGTATTTTTGCATAAGAAAACTCTATTTGATATGTAGCAAGATGTGTTAACGGCCTCAGCCCATAGATAATGAGGGAGACCATATTCATTAATCATTGTCCTAGCCATCTCTTATAATGTCCGATTTTTCCTCTCAATGACTCCATTTTGTTGTGGAGTTCTAGGACAAGGTAGTTCATGCTTAATTCCATGTTCTTCACAAAAAGTGGTAAGGGTTGGTTATTGAATTCACCACCTCTATTACTTCTTATCCTTAAAATAGAAGAATCTTTTTCTTTTCAACTCTTTTCTTAAAGGCTTGAAAATATGAAAAGGCTTGATTTTTGTGTTCTAAAAAGAAAACCCAAGTAAAACACGAGAAATCATTAACTAAAACAAAAGCAAAACGATTCCCACTTAGACTTTTGATTTGAGTAGGACCAAACAAATCATATGGATCAACTCCAAGGGACGTAATGTCATGATATCCTTGATTGACTTGAAAGAGGACTTTGTTTGTTTCCTAAGTTGGCACGTATCGCAAATGCGGTCCTTTTCAAAGTTCAAGCAAGGAATACCTTTCACCATTTCCTTGTTGTTTAATCTAATAGATGGTCAAAAGCAATATGGCCTAATCTTCTATGCCACAACCAAGAGTCATCATCGAGGGCTTTCAAGCAAGTAGCATTGCATAGCATATTAGACATGTTAATCATGTATACATTGCTTTCACGAAAACCGGAAATATACATGTATTGGATTGTCTATCAATGACTTTACATGTTAGGTTATCAAAACAACATCCAAACCTTTATCACAAAGTTGACTAACACTCAAGAGATTATGCTTGAGGCCATCAACTAAAACAATGTTTTCTATTAAAGGAGATGTACCAAGTTTAACATTACTAATACCAATGATTTTTCCTTTGGCGTCATCTCCGAAGGTGACGGTGCCACCTTCATGGTATCTTGATAGGGTTACAAAGTTGTTGATATCCAAGTCATGTGCCTTGAGCAACCACCATCAAGATACCATAATTCTTTACGTCTTGGGTCTTGGAATGTACCTACATCATTTAACAAATTCGTTGACTTTGGTACCCAAATTTCTTGGGTCCTTAAAAGTTAGTATTCCGAACCTAAATATTATTATACGATGCATTAAGCCTATCATAGCAAAACTTAATCAAATGACCTTTACGGCCACAATATATGCATGAAAAGACTTTACCATACATGAATGCATGATGTGTGTGTGGAGTGTGGGCATGTTTAGGGTGCTTGGCATGATGTAAAGGTTGTGATTTATGAACGTGAGCATGAATAGCATGTGAATGTTTCTTTGGGACTTGTTTCTTAGGAAACATAGCCTCTAGTCTATTCTTATTAAATTCACATTTTCTTAAGACTACTCCTAATGAATCAATTTTCTCTTTTAGCACGGAAATTTCATTTTCATTAATTTGTGAAAATTTACTTTGCAAGAAATTTTATAGTTATCAAAGTCCTTTTTGTAGAAACAAGACTAGAAAGTAATTCCTCCTTTTCTTTTGTAAGAGTGAAAACTTAATGATTTACAGATTCATTTTCCTTTTTCATTTTCAAATATTTCTTTTTAAGAAAATCATAATTATGAGATGTTCTTCAAAAACTTCTCCTAGTTCATCCATGGATAGATCACAATCAATGGAAGTGTCGGGAGTTACCTTCTTGTGCTTTCATTAGCCATGAAGCACATGTTGGCGGTGTCGACATTCTCATCGGATTCACTCTCCGAATCCCAAATAGCCTTTAAAGCTTTCTTCTTGTACGGCTTCTTGGAGGTGGAGGGCATGGCTTTTGCTTTTTCCGGACATTCCGCAACAATGTGACCCGGCTTTTGGCAATTGAAGCAAATGATTTTCTTCTCTTCTTTACCTTGCCATCTCCTTCTATTTTGGAACTTTGCCTTGTACATTTTCCGAACGTTCTTTACAAGAAGAGAAAGCTCTTCATCATCTTCTTCTTCATCATCTTCATCGGAGTATGTGGAATAACTTTTGAAGGCAATATCTTTCTTCTTGGAAGGAGCCATTTCTTCTCTTGTTTTTCTTTCCATCTCATGGGTCTTGAGGTTCCCAATGAGACCTATAAGCTCCATCTCTTTCTTGTCATTGATTTCCTTCAAAGTAGTGGCTTTGACTTCCCAAGATAGAGGGAGTGCACGAATGATCTTCTTTACTCTTTGGTCGTTATCAATGATGTCACCTAATGAAGAAAGTCCATTAGTAATCTTTGTAAATTTAGTAACCATATCATCTATAGTTTCATTCTCTTGCATAGAAAAATTTTCATATTGGGAACGAAGAATGTCTATTTTTGCCCTCTTTACTTGTGAAGTCCCCTCATGAGTGACAAGCAAGTGAGTCCAAATCTCATGTGCGGATTTGCAATGTATGACTCTAGAGATATCATCGTCATTAAGGGCTTGAAGCAAGGCATAGTGTGCTCTAGCATTAGTATCAAACTCCTTCGTGGCAATATGGACTAAGTGTCCTCATCACTGGGGGGTGTACTAAAAAGCTTGGTCACCGCCTTTGCAACCCGGCTTCCTAAGGATTGCAAAAATACGATCATCTTAACCTTCCATATGGGAAAGTTAAGGCCATCAAACTTGGGTGGGGTCTTAATTCCTTCGGCCATTTTTACTAAGTGTATGAGGATGAAAAATGAATAGAATGATTAGCAATAAAGGATCTCTCTAAGGTTGTTATGCCAAGAGCCTAGAGACCAAAGCTCTGATACCAATTGAAAAACACCTAGAGGGGGGTGAATAGGTGTTAATGCTAATCTACTGATCTTTTAAAACTAGTATGAATATATGATGCAAACGGTCACTCAAAATAAGAAATTGAAGCCGAATTCCCCGTGAAGGGCTCTAGAACTTCTCCTCTTTGATTCCTCTAGATTATTAGTTGAGACGCGTAATTGCTTTCTTGTTGTGATGAGTAAAGATCGGGAAATGCAAATAATGAAATGGATGCATTAATAAAGAGCACACAAGGTATATCACAAGATAGAAATGTAGATCAATAAAGAGCAATAAGAAAATCAATCGCAAACATAAAGGATCTGTTTCGAGGTTCGAGCCACCGCTCTACGTCCCCGCCTTCACCACCGTGAAGGGCTTCCACTATATCTACCGAGAAAAAATACAAAAGCTTTACTGAAGACCGGAGTACCAAACTCCATAAATCCAACCCTCTCCACAATGAGGGCTCTCAACACAAAGAATAATAAGTAACAAGGTGATCAGCAAAGGACCACACACTTCTCTTTTACAACTTCTAATAGAATGAGGAAGTATTTGGCTCAAGAAGTGTAAAGAAAAATTCAGTTGTAAAGTAATACTAAATAGCTTGAAAAACAACTGAAAACAAGTAGCCAAGAATGCACTTAGAAAATTGAAAGCCTTTGAAAACTTTTTCTTTCTTTTTGGAAACTTGAAAACATGGGATTTTTCTTGTATTTTGCAAGTGACCAATCCCCTCTATTTATAGGGATTAGAAGAAATCTAATCATCATTAAAACTAGCTAAATAGGTCAGGAAGTAGCCCCCAAAAATTCAGTGAGAACAGATCAAAACATCACACTCAAATCAAATGATGAAATCTCTGAAAACTAGCCGTTATGGCTGTTGGCGGCTGTCGGTCGACCGGCCCGGTCGACCGACAGTCTATTGGCAAACTAGCCGTTGGACTCGGTCGACCGGCAGCCAAAGAAAAAATTTCTCTTTGTTCTGTCGGTCGACTGGCCCGGTCGACCGACAAAACCCAAGAGCAAAGGGCTTTAAGTTGGTCGACCGATCCGGTCGACCGACAGACGTCACAAACGTGCACGCCCTGACCAAAAGGCTCGGTCGAAAGGTACGGTCGACCGATCAAGCCTGAAATGGATCCGGTCGACCGGCCGGTCGACCGACAGGCCTGAAACAGGATTTTTATACGAAATTTCTTTGAACTTTGAAAAATTTTCAAAATAAATTTGTAAGGCTATATGACTAAGTATCATGCTATAAAGGTTGGTATACATGATATAAATAAGCTGTAAAATTGTAAAATAATTTGAGTTATGTAAAACCATTAAGACATGAACCTAAATGAAATACCCAAAGCAAAAACCGTATTTTGGAAAAAGATGGTGTATGTGTGTTTTTCTTGAGCCAACTTAACATAACCTCATTTTTTAACAAACTAAGTCTTACAAAGGTTCTAGGTGACTACAAGATCTTCAAATTAGGGCTTCTCCATGAAATGTTGCATAGTTTGAAATCTTGAACCCGAATTGAGGCATCTTGAGTCAAAAGATCCCGAAATGAGTCATCTTTAGGGAAGAACACTACATGAATTCTTAGAACCCTGAAACACACTTAAACACTAGAAAAATGATTAGTACAAATAACTATATATGTTTTATAAGCATCAAAACTCAAAAACCGGGTGATTGTAACCTTGGGCCAACACAAAATACATATAATAGGGTACGTGACAAAAGTTGGCGACGTATTTTCAAACAAATACATTAAACCTCAGTATATTGAATCAAATATTAAGTCTATTCCAGTTTTAAAGAAATCAAGTACAAAAATGTCATCGAAGATTTCTTTTATTATAAACATAACAGAAATAGAAATAAAATATAAAAATTCTCACAAGATGAGACTAAAAACTGCCCACTGAAGATCTGCGATGTGCTTGAAGTGCTCCTAATCCTGCGAAGTTTTCGAATCAGAACCTGAGCAAGCAATCTCAGGGCCATCAATAAGCTACCTAATGAGTGGTAAAATGAGGGATATAAAAGAAACATATGCAAAAATAGCAATAACATGCATGGTTAAGTATAGCTTAATATACTAATATTCAGTGTATTAGAATCATATTAAAGCACAGTAATATATACTACATAATCACTTAGTAATATAATCCATCCAGTATAGTGTCATGTTGTCAAGATTTCTATATATGTCTATTATTAATGTCTTATTGTTTAAAACTGATAGTTGGAGACAAGAATCTGTGTTTTAGCTGCGTTTTGTACACGCGGAACCACGACCTAGATGCCTGCCGTTAAATCAGGCCCTACTGCTAGGTAATCAGTAACATTAAACAGAATACACATTATCACTGTGAAATAGTAAAATAATAGAACAATAAATAGATGAGATATCAGTCATCCCCCGAAATCCTGTAGTGAAACTGTATTACGGCTGCGCAACCTGTGTCCTAGATTAACCCAAAATACCGAGACTGTCTCCACTATCAATTTTCCTACCCGGTGTAAGTTATATAATGATTATATCACCTAAATCACTATGCATGAATATTAATAGTAATGATGATAGTATAATTATTTTCCATGGATTTACGAAAAGGAAAACTTTAAAAAAAGAGAATTGAGGAGCGAAATTACAAGTAAAGAATTACAAGTAGATCTTCTCTGAAATTTTTAAGAAAATGTGCAGGTAGGAATCTGATCAGCGCGCGATCACTTTATCCTTTTGATGATGCAATCAATCAGGTGATCGAACTACCTCCTAATAAGACTCCCTTCTCACTTGGTCCGGGGAATCGGAGAACAGAAGATCAGTAGAGCCCTCTTGTTAGGAATTCTGCTCTTTTCTCTTTCTTAGTTGATCTCCTCTCTGTCCGTCCTTATGTCCTGTGTCTAGTAAGAGACTATTTATAGCCAAAGTGGGGTGTAACCCACCCCTTGAATTTAGCAAAGCTGAATCAGTCATTAGCTTCGCGCGAGGCTCACAAATGACTTTGTCGCGATGCTCTTTGTGAGCTTCTGGCGAAGCTAGAGGTTCGTGCGAATGTCCTCTTGCCGTTATGGCTTAATTGTCTCCACTTAATGTGGGATGAAGTGGGCGGGTGTAACTGCCCACTTAAAGTGGTTTTAATTCAACTAAATTAGTGGAGTTCACCCATTAATCCCTCATGGGATTTTAAAACGGTCAATTTGATGACCTGGCAAGCTCACTGCGGAGCTAGATCATGCGAAGCTAAATCATACGAAGCGAAGACTTAGCTCATAGCTTCAAGCAAAGTTTCCTTCAGAGTCTCATACGAAGCTAAGACTCAGTTCATAATGAAGCTATGACTTGGCTTATAGTGGTGCTAAATGGGAAATTTTGAGCGAAGCTCACAGCAGAGCTGGGCGAAGCTATAAATTAGCTCCGTGGAGCTTCATAGTGAAGCTAGACAAGCTTAGCCTCTCAGGCGAGGTTAACCCCTTGGGCTAATGTGAGGCTGAGTATTGAGCTAACTCAGTATTTTAAACCTGTTTAGATTTCTTCAAGGATAACTTTGGCTCACTGTCTGCTTCACTGGATTAGTAAAATCTGAGTCGTTGTCTTATCCCTGGTCGTCAGCTTGTCTTTTGCTTATCTTTTGTAAATGTCGATAAATTAGACATCGCTCAGACCGGTTGAAGATAAATGTGGGAGTTTTGTCTTTTTAGAGTGTCAACAGGACCCCCTTTAAAGTTTTCGTAAATCTGCAATGGAATGGTTCAGATTTCAAAATACTTTGAACTGCTTTGATTGATGATCAATAGTACATGAATATGAACATCGCCTTAGTGGTTGAGTTCAACTTCGCCTTTGGCCCCGCTTTCGGGCTGGAATAGGTTCGCCGAGGAATTGTAACAATCCGCTTCCATGTGCTTCGCGCTTCTGGGTAGCTTCGCGCTTGCTGGGTAGCTTCGCCTTTGGACTTCCTAAAGTAGCTTCGCTTCAAACCGGGTTGGACTACGAGCATTAGCCTCTCGCTTGTTGTGATAGAGCGACATTCCGTTCCCGAGGTTAACCGCTTTTGCGAGTTACGAGAGAAATTGCTCTCGTTTTCATGGTTTGAATAACTTTCCTTACATTTATGAGGGAGATTATTCTCTTTTTCGAAGTTCAAATAACTTCGTGTGTATTCTCGGGGGAGATTATTCCCTTTCTCAAGGTCAAGCATTTGAATGTTTTAACTTTGCCCGCACTCCCAAGCTTGAAGTGGTAGTGGCGTGGTCAGACCACGAGGCTTATAAATAGGACTCTTGTAGTCCTTCTCAGAGAAACATATTCTACTCTTTCTAAGAGGCTTGTTTATGACCCCTTCCCATTGCTCAAGCTAGGAGACAGAGGTCCCTGAAGTAGTGGGGACTCTCACTCTAGTTATTACCCGATCAAGAACTGGTGAGCCTCGGCCATCCAGTGACTTTTAGGGAGTTTATCTCCCTTAATTTTCTTAGCTTTACCTGCTATCTTAGGGATTAAATTCCCTTTGTCTTTGCATTTGGCTGACTTTCAAAGAAGGGTTTTTGAAAAACACCTAGAGGGGGTGAATAGGTGTTAGTGGTTATCTAATGCTCTTTTTAAACAAGTAAAGATGAATGATGCAAGCGGTCACTCAAAACAAGAAATTAAAGCTGAATTCCCGTGAAGGGCTCTAGAACCTCTCCTCTTTGATTCCTCTAGACTATGAGTTGAGGTGTGTAATTGCTTTCTTGTTGAAATGAGTAAAGACCGAAAATGCAAGTAGATGAAATGAGTGCAATAATGAAATACAAACAAGTAGTATCACAAGTAAGGAATGTAAAGCAATAAAGAGTAAAAAGTAAATCAATCGCAAACACAAGTAATTTGTTTTGAGGTTCGAGCCATTGCTCTACGTCCCCGCCTTCACCACTATGAAGAATTTCCACTAAATTCACAAAGGGAATTCCACATGGGAACCTTTACACCCAAGGGGATTACAATTGGTCTACACAAGACCGAAGTACCCAACTCCAACAAAGCTAACCTCTACACAAGAGGAACCTCAATATAATAGAATACAAGTCACTTGGTGATCAAAAGACCACAAACTCTCTCTTACAACTTCTTATAGAGTGAAGTATGATTTTTAGCTCAAGAAGTAAAGTGAGAGAAAAATTTCAGTAAAAAAGATTTAAAAGACTTGGAAACCAACTGAAAAACTTTTGCAATTGAAAGAACTTTGAAAATGAAAGAAAGGAAACTTTTCTTATCTTTTGAAAACTTAAAACTTGGATATTTTTCTTGTTGAAAACTAAAGACCAATGACCTCTATTTATAAGAAATGGATAAATACTATTCATAAGTGATACTAAGTCATTAGGGGTGAGTTAAGCCATTTAGAAAAAAATAGCCGTTGGAATCACTAGAAAACAAAACAGATCCAAAATATAGCCGTTGGGGCAATCTGGACAGTGATTAGTCACATATGTTGCATATACATTGTCACCTTACCATACTTTTTAGCTAATAAATCCTATTAATAAGTCTTTTTCTTCTTTGTTTAATGTAGGCCCAAGTGCTAAAAGAAAGAAAAGAGAAACAAGCCCAAATGCCCACCAAATTCTGATTTAATTCAGAATAAATTCGAAATCAAGGAATAAGGGCAAAATCTTTGCATATCAAGAGGTTGAGAAGAATTCTCGCTAAATCAAGCGGTTAAAGCCATACAATCAAAGGCTGTTTCGTCAACTTTTGGACAGAAACAAGAAAACCAGAAGAAGATATGGGATATTCACCAAAACAGGAGATCCATCCAACTGGGTGTGGCCATCTGGCCACACCAGGGCCGCGGAAACGCGGCCCAAGCCGCGTTTTCATGGCCAAATAGAGTCAGTTAGGGAACGTTTGCTCCCCCAATCTTCCTGGGATCCTCCCTTTTGATTTTTCCCTATAAATACTGGTTTCAGCAAAGAAAAATGGAGCGAAGACTAGGATTAGAATTTGTGTTTATTTTCTAAGGATTTAGGTTCTTTGTTAGTTAGCACTAAAGTTGTATTCTTGTTTTTTTACTTTGTAGTCCAGTATCAAAACTTGTGAGAGAGAGGAATTGAGTGCTTGTACTTGAAGATTGAAGTGACATCAATACAAGAGTCGAGCCGTTTTTTCTTCCACTTGTAGTATGGTATGGCTTGCATTATTTCTTTGCTTTCTTCTTCGTTTTCCATGAGTAACTAAAACGGTTTTCTGGGATCACTATTGTAACTCTCTATAGTTTTTCTTCTCTTCTGTTTTTAAAGAAAAGACCCAATGACTCATTTGCACGCCTGTCTTAAAGCCTTTCTTTTTGAAAGTGTTCTTGAAGGCACATGAGGATGAGTTTGAGTTGTTAAACTCTCACTTCTTTCATGAACGTTTCTTGAACTGTTTTTAGTTCATTCTTGCTTCTTCGCGCTTGATGATTTAATATTCGATTCTAAACGATTTTTCAAAGAAAAGAGTGAACTCTTCCAACTATCTTATGTGCTTTACTTCAAACTTTTAAAAATCAACTTTAAGTTTTGCATATGATAACTTCGAGGCACTTAAGATTTTAATAGAGGAATGAACAATTGAGTAGTGAGATAGTGAGCCCAGATTTTCTTCCTTATTATAATCAACAAAACAATTTTCAAGTTTTTTTAAAACACCTTCTCCAAAGCGTTTTCTAAAGTTGCAATTTCCCTTTGAATCATCTCTTTCTTTCCATTCTCTTTTCCATAAAAAAAACAAACACAATTCTTTGTTTTTAAAGGTTAACCGAAAAGCTTCCATCGCATTCCTCCTTGTAGACACGACCCGTTAGCCAAGCTACACGGTAAATTCTTAAACTCTTTGATTGTTCTTCCATTTTAGCAATCAATTTTTGGCGCCGTTGCCGAGGAGGGAACGATGTAGTTTTTTTTTAACAAGTTTTGTGTGTTGTTTCAGGGACTTAAAGATTCAGATCTAGCATTCAAGCTTTGCAAGAGAAGACTTGCAAATTCTGTGCCCCTACTCTCGAAAGTAGGAAACAGAATTTTAAGAAATTGCGTTGCAAAAACTGAAAAATTCATTGGACTACTAAAAACTCTTTTTTGCAGGACATATTGCTCGCAAAAATTTAAATTTTTGTATGTTATATTTGTGTTATTTCTGCTATCCACCATCCCAGTTTTAAGCCAACAGTAAAACACTTGTTGAAAAGTTTAAAAAATTGATTAAACGTTTGCATTTTAGGCACGAGTCTTTTCAATTCATTTACTTTACTATTGAAGAGTGCTGGAGCAAGGTACGTACGCATTGCATTCAGAATAGGACTCATCTCTTGGTTAATTTATATCGCTTTGAGTGAATCTTGTTTATCTTGTACACTTGCACAAAATTGATTTTAAGGGCAACACCCAATAACAAGATAAGGTAGAGATTTAATCACCCTTCCTTGGCCCAAAAATCAGATTCCAAGCACGCACAACCTAAGCCTAAGTAAAATCTGATAGACGTTGGCCTTAGGGACATCTTAAACTCACTAGGAGATTATCCTAAAGAGAAAATATGTTGAAAATTGACTCCTGCTAAATCAGTGTCGAGGAAGGGGATTGAGGGCCAAAAGTCCGAAGATGGTGGTTACTTAATTAAGGAACGTCTTTGACGGATAACCTCCCACCAATCTTGCCCTGACCTGACTGATTAGCTTGTGGTCAAAGTCTACATTCTACCTCCTATGGACAATCAACCAGTTAGAGTTGTCTAGGTCAAGGTTACCTTAGATTAGGCTTGGTTGATTACTATTGTTGACTGTTGGTAAACTTGTTTGATTGTGATTGTGTTTGTGTATGCAAGTGTGGTCGAGAGACCCTAATTCATCTAGGTTGATTAGAAACACATCACCACCCAAGTTTGAACCAAGACCAGATCCAGTAATGGCTCAATCAACATCACTGTAGGATAGGTTCTACCCCATTAGAACCTCACTTCCATCTTGCATTCTACTTCCATCGGTTGGTAAATACAATTTTGAGCTCAAGCCTCAATTCATCAACACACTCCCCAAGTTTCATGGCTTAGAGTCTGAAGATGCCTACTTCTTCATAAGAGAATTTGAGGAAATATGTCTAATGATGAAAATCTCACACCTTGTAGACGATGCTATTAGGTTGAGATTTGTCCCTTTCGCACTTAAGGACCTAGCAAAGAAGTAGCTCTACAACTTAGCGGCCAGTTCTATCACATCCTGGGATGGTTTTATCAAGGTCTTCTTGAAGAAATTCTATCAAATTCATAAAATCGCTCTCATTAGGAAGACAATCATGCAATTCAAGCAAGAACCCAGTGAACAATTCTGGAGGTACTTTGAACACTTTAAATACCTCCTTGTCCAATGTCCACATCATGGAATAGAGAATGGCGACAATGCCAAATTCTTTATGACGGTTTAGACTTTTCCACCAAAACCCTCTTAGAAAGTATGTGCCAAGGGAGTTTCTTGTAGAATGATGAAAATGAAGGATGGGATTTGTAAGAAAATCTAGCTGAGAAGACCATTTAATGGGAACCCACTAGTAAGACCTCTAGGAATCCTAACTCCATCTCTTCAAAAGGAGGTCTCCATTCTATCGAATCATCCATCGCTAATGAGGCTAAGTTAGCTAACCTAGTTAGAAGACTGGAAGCTCTAGAAACGAAGGAACCAAGTCCAGTCAATCAAGTCAGCCCAAACCAATTTTCAACTTCGGGCTGCACTTACTGTCAAGCCATGAATCATGTGTGCGAGGAGTGCCCTGCGTTTCAAGCTCAGCAACCCTACCATGAACAGATGAATGCGGCCTTTTCAAGGTCGAACAATAATCCTTACGCACCAACATACAATCCTGGCTGGAGAAATCACTCTAATTTCTCATGGAGCCAAAATAACTCTGACCATTCACGATCAAATCATGCTAGCCACTTCCATCATGGTAATAATTCTTCCAATCATCAACCCAACTTCTCCAATTTTCATAATAATTCCCCAACCATCCACCTAACTTTCAAAACTATCAACAGAACTTTCCCAACCAAGCTTCACAATCCTCCTTCCAGAATCCTCAACTTGAAAGGAGAATAACTGATTTTGAGAGAAATATGAAAAGATACATGAAGAACCAGGATTCCCTCATGCAAATAATACAGAGGCTAGAGGGACAAATGAGCCAGTTAGCCAACCCACAACATGAGAGGCAAAAGGGTACCTTGCCCAGTCAACCAATTATGAATCCTAGGAATTCACAACAAGCTCATTTGGTTGAGGATCAATCACTGAATCAATGTAATGCTGTTCATACATTGAGGTCAGGAAAGAAAGTTGATAACCAAATATCAACACCACCTAATCCTAATCAGCACAATCACACTTCAGCATCCACCTCATCTAATCCAACTCCTCCTAAATTTGATGAATCTGAAAAAGATAAGTCAACCAGTCATGTGCACCAGCCTATAGCACCATTTCCAATAGGCTGAAAACAAGCAAAATCCACACATGAATAATATAATTGAGATCTTTAATCAAGTGAAGGTAAATGTGCCACTTCTTGATGCCATCCAACAAGTCCAATCTTATGCTAAGTTTCTTAAGGACATGTGCACCAAGAAGAGAAAGACTAATGTACCAAAAAAAGTCTTCTTAGCCACTAACATTAGTGAGCTACTATCGGGTCCGATCCCTATCAAATACAAAGATCCAGGTAGTCCAACCATTGCCCACACAATAGGACAAGCTGAGATTAGTCGTGCACTTCTTTACTTGGGGGCAAGTATCAACTTGCTTCCACTCTCAGTTTATCAACAACTCGGTTGGGCGATCTTAGTCCAACTCGAGTCACTATCCAACTAACTGACTGTTCAGTGAAAGTTCCAAAAGGGAGATTAATGATGTCCTTATCTGGGTTGGGGAGTTTATTTACCCTATTGATTTCATAGTTCTTGAGACGCAACCTGTGTCTAACTCCAATCATAGGGCTCAAACTCCTGTTATCCTAGGGCGACCATTCCTTACTACTACCAATGCCATCATCAATTGTAGAAATGGATCTATGAGGTTAAATTTTGGGGACATGACTAGAGAAGTCAATGTCTTCAACCTTGAAAAACAACCTCATAAGATAAGAGATCAAACATTTGAGGTAAACTTTGTTGAAAATAATTGTGATGAAGAGAGTAAAGATTTAAAAGATGAGTCGCTGTTTCTTAATGAATTATTTAAAAATGAATGCGATTATCTTGATGAGAAGGTATATGTCAAAGATCCTAAAGTTAGAGTACCCTTGAAAAAGGGGAAATTTGATTTGAATATCTTCACTTTCGATGAGCCAACCAATAATGTATCGCATGAGGATATAATTCAAGAACCTCCGATTGACATACTCTTTGAAAACCTCTTCGAAGAAGAACTCATGTGTTTGGATAAACCAACTAAGGATCTTTTGGTTAATTGCACATTTCTAGGGGAAAGTGTTGACCTAAGCTTTGAGGAGATATATGGAACTGAGTTAGAATTCCTAGGAATTCATAGTGAGGAAGTTCCAACTGAGAAGTGTGGTGGTGATAAATTTTTGAATAATGATTGTAGCAATATGAGGAAGAAACACCCAAAGAAGGTGAGACTGGGGAGGAAGGAAGCTAAAATGACAAAACAAGTGGCCTCCCCACTGTGCCCTATAAAGAGGACCCATTGGAATAATGGGAAGAGAGCTAGAGGAATAACACCGAAAAAGACCTAGGTGTGGGAGAAACTTGATGTTGTACATATTCCTGTATAATATATGCACCTCTTTTACATTTCATTTCATGCATGTATACATTTCTTTCATACATTGGGGACAATACATGAGATAAGTGTGGGGGAGGGTTCTAACATGACTGATAATAAATAAAAAAAACTTTTTTAAAGGTTAGAACAATACTTTGATATATTTTTTTGTAAGAAATTAAGTCAATTTTAAGGAATAGGAGAATCATAATTAGGATTTCTTACACTTGGTCAAAATAAGCGAACTTGTTTGATTTTTAGGGTTAGGAAGAAAATTTGTGAAAGTAAATAGTCTTAATATTTACCTTGATGACATATGCACACTAAATACACTTACACACTTAGGGTTTAAAAATAGAGACTCTTATGTCTTATAAAAAAAATATTATGAAAAAGAAAAAAATATAAACGAATCTAATTATTGATTAGCTAGGTGCATTGGCCTAAGCAAGCCTTGGTATTTATGCAAAAGATAATTAGATAAGTTTGAAAAAAAATGTGTATATAAATCCTCTGATTAAGCTGGGTATTTATTCCTCATGAAGCATAAGTATTCACGCCTAAAAGGGTACGTCTTATAAATAAAAACCTTGGTTTCGTGGCCCTGTCTGCTTGAGTGTTTAAATCCTTAGGGCATTTTCTCACCTGGTACCCTAAAACTGTCCAGTTTGGGTGTCACTGACTGAAGGCTCGTTACATGGGCAGATTAGAAAGCCTAATGAAATTGAGGAATAAAATCCACCAAAAATAAATATAAGGCATAGGAGTTAATGTTAAAGAACCCTTTTTCAACTTCACAGTCACGATGATGCATACGACTCAGGGTAAATTAATAGACTAGATGAGAAGTACAATTTGACTCCTTACTTTAATTGATGGCATGTTTTTGAATAAAGACTGAGTTTCGGAATGAAAAATTTGATATTCCTATAACTTATAGATTACTTAATGCCTTACAAATGTACTTCAAATACTTTCTCCTTTAAAAATGCTTTTCAAAAATACTAACTTTTTTCTTTTTTTCTTTATGGATTTTGTGGGTGCAATCCACTGAAAACCCTCACGAGACAAAACTCGTCCTCTAGGGTAACCAAGAGGTTTAACAGCTTATTGCACATGCTCAGTGCAATCGAGTGACCTGCGAAAGTGGTCTAATAATTGATTAGAATTAGTTTGATGTTTTGCTCGAAGGCGAGCAAAAGATAAGTGTGGGGTGTGATTAGTCACATATGTTGCATATACATTGCAACCTTACCATACTTTTTAGCTAATAAATCCTATTAATAAGTCTTTTTCTTCTTTGTTTAATGTAGGCCCAAGTGCTAAAGAAAGAAAAGAGAAACAAGCCCAAAGCCCACTAAATTCTGATTTAATTCAGAATAAATTCAAAATCAAGGAATCAGGGCAAAATCTTGGCATATTAAGAGGTTGAGAAGCATCCTTCCTGAATCAAGCGGTTGAAGCCACACAATCAAAGACTGTTTCGTCAACTTTTGGAGCAGAAACAAGTAAACCAGAAGAAGATACGGATATTCACCAAAACAGGAGATCCATCCAACTGGGTATGGCCATCTGGCCACACCAGGGCCGCGGAAGCGCGGCCCAAACCACGTTTTCGCGGCCAAGTAGAGTCAGTTAGGGGAGCGTTTGCTCCCCCAATCTTCCCGGATCCTCCCCTTTTGGTTTTTCCATCTAAATACTGGTTTCAGCAAAGAAAAATGGAGCGAAGACTAGGATTAGAATTTGTGTTTATTTTCTAAGGATTTAGGTTCTTTGTTAGCTAGCACTAAACTTGTATTCTTGTTTTTTAATTTGTAGTCCAGTATCAAAACTTGTAAGAGAGAGGAATTGAGTGCATGTACTTTAAGATTGAAGTGACATCAATACAAGAGTCGAGCCGCTTTTTCTTCCACTTGTAGTACGGTATGGCTTGCATTATTTCTTTGCTTTCTTCTTCGTTTTCCATGAGTAACTAAAACGGTTTTCTGGGTTCACTATTGTAACTCTCTCTAGTTCTTCTCCTCTTCTTTTTTTAAAGAAAAAGACCCAATGAATCATTTGCATGCCGACTTAAAGCTTTCTTTTTGAAAGTGTTCTTGAAGGCACATGAGGATGGGTTTGGATTGTTAAACTCTCACTTCTTTCATAAACGTTTTTTGAACTGTTTTTACTTCATTCTTACTTCTTCGTGCTTGATGATTTAATATTCGATTCTAAATGATTTTTCAAAGAGAAGAGTGAACTCTTCCAACTATCTTATGTGCTTTACTTCAAACTTTCTAAAAATCAACTTTAAGTTTTGCCTATGATCACTTCGAGACACTTAAGATTTTAATAGAGGAATGAAAAATTGAGTAGTGAGATAGTGAGCCCAGATTTTCTTCCTTATTATAATCAACAAAATAATTTTCAAGTTTTTTAAAACACCTTCTCCAAAGCCTTTTCTAAAGTTGCAATTTCTCTTTGAATCATCTCTTTCTTTCCATTCTCTTTTCCATAAAAAAAACGAACACAATTCTTTGTTTTTAAATGATTCACCGAAAAGCTTCCATTGCATTCCTCCTCGTGGACACGACCCGTTAGCCACAAGCTACACGGTAAATTTCTAGACTCTTTGATTGTTCTTCCATTTTAGCAATCAGACAGCTGCCGTCGACCGGCAAGCCACTTGACAAAAGAGCCGTTGGCTCCGGTCGACCGCCGGCTATATATAAAACAGAAATTGAGCTACCGGTCGACCGACAAAACCCAAGAGTTAGGGTGATGCAGTCGATCAACCGAACGGTTGACCGCAGGGTCCGGTCGACTGGCAGATGTACACAGATGTGCACGCCCATGGCCATAAGGCCCGGTCGACCGACGGTCGACCGATCTGGCCTGAAACAGTACTGGTCGATCGGTCTGGTCGACCGTAAAGGCCTGAAACAGAATATAAGGAGGTTTTTGATCTTTGAAATATTTTTAAATGGTTTGAGGTTTAAGTAGCATGCTATAGGAGATGAAATACATGTTTTAAACTTAATAAAAAATTTGACACATTTTGAAACATGTATATTAATCAAACATGCACCAAAACCAATATACCCAAAACTTGTAATTTGAAAAATGTATTTTTGTGTGTGTGTCTTCTTAAGCACTACTATCATATCCTTACTCTTTAACATACTAATTCTAACAATGGTTCTAGGAGACTACAAGATCTTCAACTCGGGCTTTTCAAGTGTCGTCGTTGGATAACTTGAATTCTTGATCCCGTATGAGTCATCTTGAGTCAACACCACTTTCTTTTAGGGAAGAAAACATCTTGAATCCTTAGAACCCTGAAACAATCTTAAATACTTAAAACATGATTAGTACAAATTGTAAATCACCTAGAGGGGGGGGGTGAATAGGTGATGGCTAATCTAATGGTCACTTAATGATGAATGATGCAAATAATGCGGAAGCTAAAAACAATTATGACCAAATTAAAACTTTTACACTATGCACTATGTATAACACAAGAGTGTTGCCAAATTCCCCGTGAAGGGCTCTGGACAAACTCCTCTAGATTCCCCTTGAATGGGTTGAGGTGCCGCGTTGGCTCTCTTGGTTGAATACAAGTGTTAGTCACAATCCCAAGCAATATATCAATTAAGCACAAATGAATATATCAAGCATATAAAGATAGACAATAATTGAATGCAAGATATAAACAAGAGACAAAGAGAGAGAGAGAGAGCAATCGCAAACACAAGGGTATGTTTCGAGGTTCGAGCACACTTGCTCTACATCCCGCCTTCGACACACGAAGGATTTCCACTATGCAAGATCCCAATGGATCTCTCCTCGGTGCCGCAACACCTACAAGCCCTCGGACTCCCTAGTCCCGTACACACCGCAAGCCCACCGGCTCGCCGAGGCCGCACCTCGTACAACAAGTCCGCACCCGAACTCGAAACAACGCGGACACACACGTCCGCCTCCTCAAAGTACAAGAAATGATCTCTTGGTGATCTAAACACTTGATCACCAATAAAAGCTCTCACTACAACACACCTATAGGATGTATAATCAATGGTTGCTCAAGTGTGGTGTGAGAAAATCAAGGATGTGAAAGGTGGAGGAAAACTCAAAGACTTTCTTTTAACACTCTTGGTAAATTCTTCCCTTTTGATTGGAAGTATTAGCTCTCTATTTAGTGGAGAAAACTCTTTTAAATGAATGGGAAAAACTGGCTTAAAGTCCACTAGAAATCTTGGCTTGAAACAATGACCAAACCCCCTTTTATAGAGGTCAGAAACATATGACCGTTGGGGTCTGTCAGAGCTGCCGGTCGACCGCCAACGGTCGAAAATCCGACCGTTGGAGCCTCCGGTCTACCGCCCGGTCGACCCAGAAATCCAGAGAGCAGAACTCTCTGCAGCGGTCGACCGTCCGGTCGACCGGACCACTGTGCTGCCAGACACGCACAAGTCTGTGCACGTCGGTCGACCGTGGGTTGACCGGACCATGGTGCGGTCGACCGCTCGGTCGACCGGACCATGGTGCGGTCGACCGGACCAGCCTGTCAGCCAGTTCCAGGTCTGGAAAACTGGTTTAAAAATTAATTTTAAAATCTTTTAACACTTTTAAAAATTCCATAAACTTGTTTTAACATTATATTGAAAACCAAACTTGTGATAAAAATTTTTCAAGACATATATCAACATATTCATATCATTTCAGCGTCTTGCAAATTTATCAAAAATCAAAACATGTATTTTTCAAACTTGGTTTTCATAACTTCACAAAATATAAAAACAAGATATTTGATTTCATTTTAAAGCATAGTATGTATGGATATGATCCACTACACAATCATATTGTAATATCTATGTTTTTGTCATAAAGCTCTAAATTAGGTTTTGGTTAAAAGATAAGTGCATGAGAAACACCAAAAACCGAACTTATATTTTTCAAAATGAAAAATCTTTTCTAAACTAAAAAATCTTTTATGAAAAGACAATAAAATCAAGAGTGTGTGTGTGATATGTACTTGAGCAATCCACCAACTATCTATCCTTTACATTTTATCTAAAACATAAAAAATCTTATACCTAGACACAAGTCTTCATCTTCTTGAAGTCTTCCCTTGAAGGCTTCTCATCTTCTTGACTTGGTCCAAGCTTGATCCAAAAACTCCTTGGATCACACCGTGCTAGCTCCAAATCTTGATATTTTGTCCTTTGTTGAGCTATGCACCTACTAAGATCTTGATAATGAATCTGTCACTAATCAAACACAAGATCATTAGTAAATATAACTTCATGAGTTGATCATCATCAAAACTAGGGTGATAGGCCTTTGGGCCAACAATCTCCCCCTTTTTGATGATGACAAAACTCATGAGGTTATATATGCATGGATTAAAGTAAAGCTTCAAGGAAGCTCCCCCTTAACTCATGCATAACAATAAATAATAAGATATGACAATGAAGCTCATCAATATGTATGCAAGTATGGAGATAAAACATGCAACAAGTATAAATCAAAATCTTTTTCTCCTATTTGCAATACAAAACATATATGCATAAATAACAAGGAAGACAAATACTTCTCCCCCTTAAGCAATGAAAACATGCATATAGATACTCAAATACTTCTCCCCTTTTTGTCAATCATCAACAAAGGGTTCAAAGTAAAATCAAATCAAACAAATTTTTCTCCCCCTTTTTTTGTCAAAAACAAAAAGATCAAGAAGGGGTGAAACAATCAATCAATAAAGATTTATATGCGATATACATTCATGAAGAGGAAGACGCTAAGTTAGCTTCCCTACACATATGCATTACATGAAGAAGGGATGACAAGCCCTAACTCACATAACACATATTATGTAATGCGTAAGAGGAGATGTGAAGCTCCCCCTACACACGTATATCATATAAAGAAAAGTTGTCAAGCTCCTTAATTTATAATATACTCAACATGAATCCATATGTAAGAGAGATGTTAAGCTCTCCTTGCATATAGGAAATACAAATCAAACATTTTGAGTTTTTCTTTAAGAATTTGAACTTACTTAATAAAACACATTTTGAGATATCAAATCAACATTTTTTTTTTTTTATTTTGATATCAATAGTAAACATATGAAATTTTTTTTTTATATTTTTCATCATAAACTTTGTGCTTTTAAAAATGTGAGCCAATTGTGAGTTAAGCACATGAAAATCATATATATGTATGAGAAATGAGTATACCAAGTGAAATTGATACATACATATATATAAGAAAACAAAATATGAGTATATACAAAATAAGTTCATGTTGATACCAATTGAAACGATTCAATGATACCAATTGACATAACAATAAAATCAAGTGTATATCTCATAACCTACCACCCTTCATATGCACAAGGTAAAAGATTTTCAATGAAGCATACAAGGCATAATCGCCCATCCATCCTCCCATAGATGGTAGGGATTTTCAAAAATAGATTTGAAAATAAGCTTAGTTTGAAAAACTCTACCAAATAAAGGGATTGCACTAGTTAATATGAAAATGTTTTAAAGCTAGTACAAAATCCTTCAAGTAAGGAATAAGGCAAAAATTTTTTCATGAAACACAAGTAAATCACATGGCACTAAAAACACTCTAATATCCATGAAGTCCATAAATTTTCAAAGAGGTGAGTGCACTAGTGTTATGTGGAACATGGTATCATGAAAATGTCAATAAAGTTCAATACACATTTTTTATTAAAAACAAAATTTATATTTTAAGATATATGTATGTTATGATAACACAATAAGTATACATACATATCTCTTAAACACAATTGAGTCCATGTAAATAGATTTGCATTAAAGGCAAATGACTCAAGAGGTATACATGTATATCTTAAAGTTTGGCAAAATACACATATACATGAAATGAAAATACATGATCATGAATCAAATCCAAAAAGAGAATACAAGTTTAAAAATGTATGTATCATCAAAACCAAGCAATACAAGCATATTTCATGGGTTCAAATAAGCGTTCAAGCACAAATATAAATAGATTTATTTGTGGCCCACGACATGTACAAGTATAAATCCTAGTGTTGACAAAAACTAACATATAAACTAATATTCAAATCGTGAAGCATCAAATTTTGAGAAAACTAGAATCATGTGTCAATCTCAAAAAATTATTTGAAGAATAAATAACTAGTATAAATTGTTTTTGAAAACTAGTTAAAGATCCTTCAAATATATCAAATCTTATGTTTTTCATAAACATAACTAGGTACATAAAAATTTAAGCACTCATGGTCTATAAAGATCAAATAATTTTTAACAAAAGTGTGAGTATTAAATGATCATGTAAATAGCATTTTTATGAAAATAGTCAATGAAGCTCATAAGACACATTTTTAATAAAAGCACGAAAAATCATTTTTCATCAAAAACACTAATCTTCATGGTATATGTATGATTAATCCAATCCTAACAATACACATACATATCCCAAATCTAAAAGAGTCTATCAAATGTATTTGCATGAAAGCAAGAGACTCACGGGTATACATGTATATTTATTAGATTTGAATTAAAAATACATATACATGATGTAAAGTCATAAAATAGGCATAACATGTATAAAAGAGAATCATCAAAACTAGACTATACATATGCATATAATGGATACAAATGAGCATGAAGTTCAATTATGTATGAATCAATTGTAATTCACTATTTGTATATGTATACACGCAAGTTTGACACATTCTACATCTAAGCATGTAAATACCACATGAAGCACAATAATACATAAAACATGAACATGCTATATGATATCAAAAAGGATAAGCATGTAAATAAAAGTAGGAGTTTAGAGAGTGTTACCAACTCCAAAGCTCCAATCATGGTGGTTGTCCCACCAAAGCTCCTTGATAAGCGATGCATCCAAATGTTTGTCCATCAAGTCCATTGCATCCACTACCAAGGCACCAATCCTCTCACGTCTTGTGAGAGCCCACACCTACATCAAAAGCAAATGGTGGGGGTTTTGGTACCCATATTTTCTTGGGTCCTTTGGGGTTAGACTTGTAAGGAACCCAAAATCTTTTATAATTAGCAAAATTTAGAGAATTAATATTATCATAACAAAACTTTGCTAAATGGCCTTTGCCCCCACAATGTGTACATACGTACACCTTAGTATGCTTATGTGTAGGAGTGTGATCATGTTGTGCAACATAAGCAAATGCATGGTTATGATGTGCATGAACATGTGGAGTTTGTTTCTTTGAAAACATTGACTCCAACCTAGAATGATTAAAAGCACAAGAGTTCAAAGTTGAACTCAAACCATCCATTTTATTTTTGAAATTCTTAATCTCATTAGTTGTGGCATGTAAAGCATGGTGAGATATAGAATCATTTTCTTTTTCTTTTTAGAAACAAATTCTTTTCTTTTTCAACAAATTTTCTTTTTAAAGTAATATTTTCTTGAAAAACAACTTCTTTTGTTTTTCCACCAAGTCAATTTTATTTTCAAAGTATTGTTTCCTTCACACAAATCATTCAATTTTGAAAATAAGGAAACATTCTCATTTTTCAAATCTTTATTTTCCTTTTCTAAGCAAGCAATCTTAGATTTAAAAGAATCATTTTCTTTAAGCATGCAATCAAAATCCTTTTTCAAATTTTTGTTATCTTTTTCTAAACATGCAATGTTAGATTTAAAAGAGTCTTGTTCTACATGCATGCAAGCAATATTCTTTTTCAAATTTTATTATCTTTCTTAATCATGTCATATTTTTCAAGCAATAGATGACAAAAAGTAGATAGCTCATCATATGACATGTCCTCATCATCGGATTCGGAGTTTACCTCAAGGGGGTTATCCCCTTGAACTATATAGCACTTGTTGGAGGTGTCGCTTCCAACATCCGAGTCACTCCCCGCATAGTATAGATCTTTTTCGCCGAGGGAGGTGATGATGTTCCATACTACAAAAGCCGATTCAACATTAGAAACCCTAGATAAATAATCATCATTTAGGGTTGACTTGATAGCATGAAGGGCTTTTGCATTAGCCTCAAAATTCTTACCATCTAAAGAATATGCATTATTAGTAGTGGAAAGATATACATGAATGCCTAAGGCTTTGAGGTACAAGGACATCTTCACCTTCCATATATGGATGTTATCTATGTCAAACATGGGTGGTGACATGAAGTCCATGGTGTGTGTACAAATATTGTGATTAGCCTAAAAAGGAGGATCTTTTACTCTAGGTTGTTAGACCAAAATCAGAGTACCAAGCTCTGATACCAATTGTAAATCACCTAGAGGGGGGGTGAATAGGTGATGGCTAATCTAATGGTCACTTAATGATGAATGATGCAAATAATGCGAAGCTAAAAACAATTATGACCAAATTAAAACTTTTACACTATGCACTATGTATAACACAAGAGTGTTGCCGAATTCCCCGTGAAGGGCTCTGGACAAACTCCTCTAGATTCCCCTTGAATGGGTTGAGGTGCCGCGTTGGCTCTCTTGGTTGAATACAAGTGTTAGTCACAATCCCAAGCAATATATCAATTAAGCACAAATGAATATATCAAGCATATAAAGATAGACAATAATTGAATGCAAGATATAAACAAGAGACAAAGAGAGAGAGAGAGCAATCGCAAACACAAGGGTATGTTTCGAGGTTCGAGCACACTTGCTCTACATCCCCGCCTTCGACACACGAAGGATTTCTACTATGCAAGATCCCAATGGATCTCTCCTCGGTGCCGCAACACCTACAAGCCCTCGGACTCCCTAGTCCCGTACACACCGCAAGCCCACCGGCTCGCTGAGGCCGCACCTCGTACAACAAGTCCGCACCCGAACTCGAAACAACGCGGACACACACGTCCGCCTCCTCAAAGTACAAGAAATGATCTCTTGGTGATCTAAACACTTGATCACCAATAAAAGCTCTCACTACAACACACCTATAGGATGTATAATCAATGGTTGCTCAAGTGTGGTGTGAGAAAATCAAGGATGTGAAAGGTGGAGGAAAACTCAAAGACTTTCTTTTAACACTCTTGGTAAATTCTTCCTTTTGATTGGAAGTATTAGCTCTCTATTTAGTGGAGAAAACTCTTTTAAAGGAATGGGAAAAACTGGCTTAAAGTCCACTAGAAATCTTGGCTTGAAACAATGACCAAACCCCCTTTTATAGAGGTCAGAAAAATATGACCGTTGGGGTCTGTCAGAGCTGCCCGGTCGACCGCCCGGTCGACCGCCAACGGTCGAAAATCCGACCGTTGGAGCCTCCGGTCGACCGCCCGGTCCACCCAGAAATCCAGAGAGCAGAACTCTCTGCAGCGGTCGACCGTCCGGTCGACCGGACCACTGTGCTGCCAGACACGCACAAGTCTGTGCACGTCGGTCGACCGTTGGTCGACCGGACCATGGTGCGGTCGACCGCTCGGTCGACCGGACCAGCCTGTCAGCCAGTTCCAGGTCTGGAAAACTGGTTTAAAAATTAATTTTAAAATCTTTTAACACTTTAAAAAATCCATAAACTTGTTTTAACATTATTTGAAAACCAAACTTGTGATAAAAATTTTTCAAGACATATATCAACATATTCATATCATTTCAGCGTCTTGCAAATTTTATCAAAAATCAAAACATGTATTTTCAAACTGGTTTTCATAACTTCACAAAATATAAAAACAAGATATTTGATTTCATTTTAAAGCATAGTGTGTATGGATATGATCCACTACACAATCATAATGTAATATCTATGTTTTTGTCATAAAGCTCTAAATTAGGTTTTGGTTAAAAGATAAGTGCATGAGAAACACCAAAAATCGAACTTATATTTTTCAAAATGAAAAATCTTTTCTAAACTAAAAAATCTTTTATGAAAAGATAATAAAATCAAGAGTGTGTGTGTGATATGTACTTGAGCAATCCACCAACTATCTATCCTTTACATTTTATCTAAAACATAAAAAATCTTATACCTAGACACAAGTCTTCATCTTCTTGAAGTCTTCCCTTGAAGGCTTCTCATCTTCTTGACTTGGTCCAAGCTTGATCCAAAAACTCCTTGGATCACACCGTGCTAGCTCCAAATCTTGATATTTTGTCCTTCGTTGAGCTATGCACCTACTAAGATCTTGATAATGAATCTGTCACTAATCAAACACAAGATCATTAGTAAATATAACTTCATGAGTTGATCATCATCAAAACTAGGGTGATAGGCCTTTGGGCCAACACAAATAACTATATATATTTTTTAATCATCAAAACTCTAAAACCGGGTGATTGTAACCTTGAACCAATAATCTCCCCCTTTTTGATGCTTACAATACATATGAGTTATTTAATAAAATACAAAGTAGTATCTATTGTTCCTTTAGCAAAACCATTAGAAATGAGAAATGAAGAAAGTCGTTCATATCAAGCCCTAGGGGCTTCTTTTAAACAATAAAGAGCTTTGTCTAGTTTGAAAACAAAATTTGGATGTGTAGGATCAACAAATCTGGGGGTTGTTCAACATATACTTCCTCTTCAATAAATCCATTTAAGAAAGCACTTTTTACATCCATTTGAAAAAGTTTAAAATCTTTAAAGGAAGCAAAAGCATGTATTATCCGTAAGGCTTCAAGCCGTGCTACGGGTGCAAAGGTTTCCTCAAAATTGATACCTTCGACTTGAGTGTAACCTTGGGCCACTAACTTAGCTTTATTCCTAATAACATTGCCCGACTCATCCAACTTGTTCCTAAAAATCCATTTAGTACTAATTATTGGTCTATTATGGGGTAAGGAACAAGATGCCAAACTTGGTTGCGCTCAAATTGATTAAGCTTCTCTTGCATAGTAAGCAACCAATATGAGTCGCCCTCAGCTTCGAGGATGTTCTTTGGTTCAAAATGAGAAATAAATGCATAGTGCCCACAAAGATCATGAAGTTTAGAACGAGTAGTTACCCCTTTTGATAGATCACCTATGATAAGATCCTTGGAATGATGTAGAGTGAATCTCTAATCTTTTGGAAGTTGTTGTGATGGCTCCACTTCAACTTCTTGAACTTCACTTTCCCCATCAACCTTTGGCTTGTCTTCTTATGTAGTTAAGTCCTTCAAAGTTATTCTCTCCATGTCTTCACCTAAGGAATCTATTTCTATAACATTCTCAATAAAAATATTAGATTCCACAAACTTTACATGTATAGATTCTTCAATAGTCAATGAAGATTTATTGAAGACTCTATAGGCTTTACTTATGTTAGAGTATCCTACAAAAATAGCTTCATAGGATTTAATATCAAATTTACCTAGATTATCTTTAGTATTTAAAACAAACATTTATAACCAAAAACTTTAAAATATGGAAACATTTGGTTTTCTGAATAGTAAATCTCAAAAGATGTTTTGAAGTATTTTACATAAGAAAACCCTATTGATATGTAACAAAATGTGTTTACGATCTCAGCCCATAGGTATTGAGGGAGACCGTATTCATTTATCATTATCCTAGCCATTTCTTGTATGTGTTTGTTTTCCTCTCAATAACTCTATTTTGTTGTGGAGTTCTAGGACAAGATAGTTCATGCTTAATTCCATTTTCTTCGCAGAAAGTGGTAAAGCGTTGGTTATTGAATTCATCATCTCTATCACTTCTTATTCGTAAAATTGAAGAATCTTTTCCTTTTCAATTCTTTTCCTAAAAGTTTGAAATGTGAAATGGATTGCTTGATTTTTATGTTCTAAAAAGAAAATCCAATAAAACGAGAAAAATCATCAACTACAACGCAAAACGATTCTCACTTAGACTTTTGGTTTTAGTAGACCAAACAAATCCATATGGATCAACTCCAAGGGTCATTATGTCATGATATCCGTGATGGATTGAAAGAGGACTGGTTGTTTCCCAAGTTGGCAAGCATCACAAATGCGGTCCTTTTCAAATTTCAGTAAGGAATACCTTCACCATTTCTTGTTGTTTAATCTAGATAGATGGTCAAAAGAAATATGGCCTAGTCTCTATACCATAACCAAGAGTCATCATTGAAGGCATTCAAACAAGTAGCATTGTATTGCATATTAGACATACCAATCATGTATACATTGTTTTCACGAAATCCGAAAAATATACATGCATTAGTTTGTCTATCAATTACACTACAAGCTAAGTCATCAAAAATCACATTAAAACCTTTATCACAAAGTTAACTAACACTCAAGAGATTATGCTTGAGGCCATCAACTAAAGCAACATTTTCTATTATAGGAGATGTACCAAGTTTAATGTTACCTATACCGATAATTTTTCCTTAACGTCATCTCCGAAGGTGACGGTCTTCATGGCATCTTGATAGGGTTGCAAAGTTGTTGATATCTCAAGTCATGTGCCTTGAGCAACCGCTATCAAGACACCACCGCTCCCTACGTTTTTGAGCTGTGGAGTGTACCTACATCATGTAACAAATTCGTTGACTTTGGTACCCAAATTTTTTTGGGTCCTTGAATGTTAGCATTACGAAGCCAAACATGATTATTAGATGCATTTATCCTATTATAATAAAATTTAGCCAAATGACCCTTTCGGCCACAATATGTGCATGCATAAACTTTACCATATATGAATGCATGATGAGTGTGTGGAGTGTGAACATGTTTTGGGTGTTTAGGGTGATGTGAGTGTGAATGTTGTGATTTACGAACATGGGTGTGTGTAGCATGAGATTGTTTCTTTAGGATATGTTTCTTAGGAAATATAGCCTCTAGTCTAGATTTATCAAATTCACATTTCTTTAAAACTTCTCCTAATGAGTCAATTTTATTTTTTAGCATGGAAATCTCATTTTTATAAATTTGTAAAAATTTACCTTTGCAAGAAATTTTATCGGCATTAAAATCCTTTTGAGTAGAAGTGAGTTGAAAATAATTCAGCTTTTTCTTTTGTAAGAGTGAAAATTTTGTGGTTAAGTGATTCATTTTCCTTTTTCATTTTTAAATATTTCTTTTTGAGAAAA
>JAVJIF010015356.1:0-105781 GCA_038442645.1 Agave tequilana
TTCATCTTATCCCACTCTTCTTTAGTGGTTGTGCTTCGCTTCTTCTCTAAGAGTAAAGTGTCTTCAAGGTTTGATGCATTCAACGCATCCATCACCTCGCACCTCCACATGCTAAAATTATTCGTGCCATAAATTTCATCACATCAATCCGCGGATATGAATTTATGGTTCTCACAGATGTACTTTCTTCAGTCATCTCTTTGACTAGATCCTCTATGTAATGCAAAAACTAACAGAGTTAGATAAACAATTTGATAAAGATCAGATCTTTACCTCCTCACGAAACCCTAGATGAGTTCTGAATAGATTTACTCCTCAAATTGATTCCTTAAGTACTTCACGCGCTGTCCTGAGATCGACACACGATCCTCAAATAGCCCCAACGCTAATCTGAGATCGACACACGATCTCCGCCAATCAACAACAGACGCCCTTCGAATCACCAGATGATCTCACGACGAACCTGGGATGCTCTGATACCACTTGTTGTGCGCAGATCAACAACCACTTAGAGGAACCCTTAAGCCATAGATGTAATATAGAAGTACTACCAACAGCAAAGAACAATTGAACAATGAGAAGACACAAACACAAGATTTAACGAGGTTCGGCCAATTTCGCCTACGTCCAGGGCAAGGAAGTGAGATTTCTTTATTGATTTGATAATCAATACAAATTGCAAGCAATACATATGAAGAGAACTCTGCCTCTCTTATATACCCAAAGAAACCCTAGGAGAATCGGATTCCTTATTGGGCTGGTTTTCAATTCAGAAAACTTTTCGAATTAGCCTGAATACGCCTGTCGGTTGACCGGTCGGTCGACCGACCCAAGCACCGGTCGACCGTGCCGGTCGACCGTGCCTAACCGAAGGCAATGTCAGTCGGTCGACCGGGCAGTGGACCGCTGTCCTGCCCGGTCGACCGCAACAGCCTGTGCATGTTGGTGCACACCGGTCGACCGGCCCGGTCGACCGGTTCTGCTGCTGCTGCTGCTAATTCTTCGTTGCTTCCTTGTCGTCGTCGACTTCCTCGCGACTTCCTCTCTCTTCCTACAATACTATCATCTCCCTCTCATTAGACTCCTAGAAGTGAGGAATTCAGTGGGATACTGCTTGTTTCATGAGCTTAAATGCATGACCATAAAACAAGGATCTAATGACTTGTCAGCTGCTGTTTTAGGCTCTATGCAAAGCTCTCTTTTGTCCAAACCGGAGATGGTCGATATCAGGCTGGTTTATTCTTTTGTGGAACTTTTCGGCTTTAGCTATGCTATATAGTTTACCCCATTTTGATGAGAAATGATTTCAGCATGCTCGCTAAACAGGTATTGCTAAAGGAAAATATGCTATGGAAATAAGATTAATTTAATTGTTTTGCAGTTGGAGGATTCAATGATAGACTACACACAAAGGGAAATTGGAAAGACAATGGGTAACATGACATTATAATGGAATCATAACTTAGAGAAATTCCGAATTTTGTCTCAAGTATAAAATCCTAGGAAAACAATTGCAATATTCTGAAAATTTAGAAATTAGAAATAAGTACGAGTAGAGGAATGTATAATTGAAGTCCAATGGCGAATGAGCAGAACAGTAAGTAGCCTAACTTTTGGACATTCAACAAAAAACACAAAATATTGTAATTTGATTGGATTTGAGCGTAGATGGGTTATTATGTCCTAAACAATCATGGAGTTAGAATTTCATATTTGAGCGTAGACCTCTCAAATTCGGCAATTTTCCCTTCTACTCAGAACTCACTATATGAAATCTTTTCTAGTCTATCATTTCTTAAAATGTGATAGTTATATATAATTCAAATTTTGACAACTATTAACTCTTTAACAAAAGAAGAATGTAATTAGACATGTTTCTACAATAGAAACATGCTCGGCAGCGTACACTGAGTATCAGATTGCACCAGATATCATATGGAACATAACACAAACTTATGAACGTTTTGCAATAACGTATATAGTTAACACGAGTTACAAAAGCAATTGTACTATTATGACATTGCAGGACTTGCATATGTACACAGGTAATATGACGGTAGATCAACTGTTAAGATAAAGATCACAAAACAATAAGAATATCAAAAGTAACTATAAAGTGGAAAGGAATGTATAACCAACATACCTAGTTGCTCTCGCATCCCTCGAGTTATCAACAAGTTCAGCGATAGCACCAAAAATCCAAGCATGAGCCTGGCCAAGAGTCTTTAAGTAGCTTGGGTTAGTATTCAAATGAATTTTCTGACAGTCTTCCGAGTGTTCAGCTAGCTGAGATTGGCTATTACTGTCTCCAATATAATCACATTTCCAGGAATCGACTTCTTTCTTTGTGTAATTCCTAGCATGAGAGTTTTCTATATGCTTTGAGACCTCTGTATTCTCTGTTCTTGGACTCGTATGTATAGAACTTTTCGGCTCAACCTGGATTTCACCTAGACACAGAAAAAGTCAAAGAAAGAGAGTACATTATATTAACTGGTCTACCTAATAATGAGCTTCAGTCAAATTTTCTTGACAAAATATGCGTATTTAAAGTCACATATCCAAAAAATCATACATAAAGGGACAGAAATATAACAAGCTTTTCTATGATGAGCATTGTTATTCTATCACAAACATACATCAAAATGTACCAGTCACATTTGCCAATACATATTTCAGAACTATGTCACGAACTCCTCTATTTGTTATGACTTAAATTATATCAAACACATTAAAATTATATATATATTGTTAGAATAATATAGAGAAGAATATAAGAAAGCTTGAATGACTCTCTCCTCTTTGATTCTTATTTATAGTAAATATCAGCATGTGATACATTGTATCTAGACACCCACATGCTACATTGTATCTGGACAACACATTGTATCTAGGCACAATTCTAACACTCCCTCTCAAGCGCAACATAGATGTCAATTATGCCCAACTTGTTATAAAGACTAGTAAAACATCTTTTAAATAAAATTTTTCTAAACAAAAAAAAAATACATAATACGAAATTGATAATCTAATACTACACTGCTGAATCTTTGATGTCGATATTGGAGTTGCCAATCTAACCAAACCTCTATGCAAAAAGTTAAATATTTATCACTACCTTAGATACAAATAGGATTTTAGAGTTTCTTAAACTCAGTAGAAAGAGAGGTTTTGAAAGATCCTCAAACTCAATAGGAGAAGTTTTGGGAGATCCTCAAACTCAATAGTAATAGATACCCGCAATAGATGTAGAATCGATCAGTAACAATAGAGATTGACAGGAGTAACGAAAGCAGCAGACAACACCATCTGATGATTCAACATCAGTGAAAGTTAATGACGAAAGGCAGTAAATGAGGCGATATTTAATGACGGCTAGGGTTCTAGAACTTGAGGGAGGCTAAATGTTTTTTAATATGGAGATGACTTTTTTTGTTTTAGATGAACGGTACTGTTCAAGATGAATAGTACCATCACAGTACTATTCACATGAACAGTAAATTTTTTTTTAAGATCTGAATTCAAAATCGCATTAGATCTTAAAAAAAGAAAAAAAAAGAAGATAAGAAGAGATGAAATAGATAGTTGGCGCTAGGGTTAGGGTTTTTGTAACGGCTAGGGTTTTGATTGTGGCTAGGGTTTTAGTGATGGTAGGATTTTTAAGAAGGTGATGATGAAAAAAGAACTGCTCTGATACCATGTTAGAATAATATAGAGAAGAGTATGAGAAAGCTTGAATGGCTCTCTCCTCTTTGATTCCTATTTATAGTATATAATATATATAGGCATGTGATACATTGTATCTAGACATCCACATGATACATTGTATATATACACAGTTCTAACCATTCAAACATATATATATATATGAGAAAAATGGGAATCAGCTGACACAAGAGGCAACTTTGTACTATGTCGCACTCAAAATTCAAGTTTTCGATTGAATTTTCAAAATCTGACCGCATATTATCATTTTCATGTTTTAAGATATATATATACATATAAAAATCACCTGATTTGGAGTTAGTTTGCTCCATTTTCTTTGATTCAAACTTTAACAATTTTTAACAGTAAAATAAAATAGAATAATTAGATCAATAAATAAATGAACTCTAATTCACTTGATTTTTATATGTGTACATCTTAGAACATGAAGATGGTAATGTGTGGTCGGATCGTGAAAAAAAATCGGGAGATATGATATTTGAGTGCGATATAGGACGTAATTGCCTTATGTCTCGTTGATTTACATGTTCCTCACACATACTCACATATGGGACTAATCCAGTGAGAACCGTTCTCACCAAGCGCTTTGTGTGAACTCCACAATCGTCACCAAGTGGATAATCTGAACCATTCATCTTGGTCTACATACTCTAATTATGCTACCAATGAAAAATCACGTAATTATGAATTTTTTTACCCATGTATCAAATGACATCTTTATTTTATGACGAATAAAATATATATTTTGTAACCACTTGATGCATGAGAAAAGTTTGGATTCACGTGATTTTTTATTAAGAGCATAATTAGAGTATGTAGATTAAAATAAATAGTTCAAATCATCCACGAGGTGGCTCACTGTGGAGTTCGCACTAGAATATTTTCATACACACATACACATACGGAGAGAGAGAACAAGAAAACAGCTGGCATGGGAGGAAATTTCCTCCTATGTTGCACCAAAACTCGACTTTCACATCAAAATTTTTAGATCTAAACATACGAACTAATCTTCATGTTAAATAAAAATTCTTGAGTTTTTAATATCTCTTATGCATCAAGTGGTTGAAAATTAACAGTTTTTTTACAGTAGAACAAATGCGACCATTAGATTCATCAGCAAATAAGGTCCAAGCCATATGAATTTTTATACTCCTATATTTTAGGCAATAAAGATCCTAATGTACAATCGGATCTTGAAATTTTGATGGAAAAGTCAAGTTTTGAGTGCGACAAAGAAGGAAATTTCCTCCTATGACAGTTTTTCCCGTTTACTCATTATGCATATATAGATATATATATTGGTAAGTAATTTAGATATATATATATATTATATATATATATATATATAGAAAGAGATAGACTTGTGTTATTCCGGAAGGATTCAAGGCTGAATCCTTCCCACTCAAATACAACCCTACGACATCCGAATGTAAGATCCACTCTGTTGAAGTTGATCTACATTATTTCAAGTAACTAAAATAAAAAATCATGTATTTTGAATACTTTTTTTTCCCGTCAATCAAGTAGGCGCAAAATGGACGGCCAAAATATTGAGTTGGTTAGTTTAACAGTATATAATGTTTGAAATCAAATAAAAATTGGTATGTGAGAGTTTTTAACTGTTTAGATCATGATGAAATGGTCGGATTGAGAATTTGTATGTCTAAAGAAGTAGGTTTAAGCAATATGCTATTTTCGGTAGTCTATTTTGCACCTACTTGATAGATGGGCAAAAAGTATTCAAAATACATGTTTTTGGTTTTAGTTACTTGAAATAATGTAGATCAACTTCAACGGAATGGATCTTTCATTTGGACGTCATAGGATTGTATTTGAGTGGGAAGGATTTGGTCTCAAATCCTTCCGGAATGAAACAAGTCTCTCTCTCTCTCTCTCTATCTATATCTATATCTATATATATATATATATATATATATATATATATATATATATATATATATATATATATATATATATATTGAAAAGATAGGATTTCAAGTTTGCTTGTAGGTTAATTCCCTTCTCACTCGCTTAACCTATATTAGTCCAATCCATTGTGCTGGAATGCCAAAACCTAGTTTTAAACCTGTCCACGTATATTAAAATTGGTACGATCTAGAAGAAGCATATTAGGATTTTGAGAGAACCCTTAAGCTCTTGTATTGTTAACGGCATTTCAGAACATTTATTGATTAGCACATTTACTATATAGTGTTTCACTTATTTTCCTTTTTCATGATAATAAGCCACCCCTGCATAATGTGGAGGTTTGAGCTGGTATTAGCATATATATACATAAAATGAATATAAGTAAGGACTGGATCTTTTATGCTTAGAATCACGAAAATACAATTAGTAACACGAGGAAGAGAGAAACTGAACTTTGCTAGCTTTGCCAACATCCCAAACTTTGTATTTATGGGGTAATTTTACCTTGGAATATATTATGGTATCTTTCCCTAAAGACTACTAGATAAACTCTCTCCACTATTTCTCTGTTTTGTTTCTATTTTTGAATTAACATCTCAACCAAAAGAAAAGATATTAAAAATAAGGTCCTGTCTAAGGGCTAAAAGAAAAGAAAAATACTATACCTATCTAGTTCACACAAAGAAATGTTTATCTACCTGATGTTTGAACTTCCTCAAAGTAGCATGCATTTTTTATCTGGTAACAGACGTCAACACAAGGAACCTTTTGTCTTTGCTGTGGAGGAAGTATGTAAAACTCATGGAACTTGGACCTTACAATCCCAACCTTCAATAGAAAGAAAGTTTCATGATAAACAAGAGCAAAAAAAACTATCAAAATCTTGACTTTAATAATTACCATAAGGTAAAAATGCAATACGATAACGAATAAGGTCACATAATTGAATGTTTGTAGAAACTGCAATTTACCTTGTCCTTCTTTTTAATCCAATCCGCAAAGATACCCCACTCTCTCCTTTCAGTAGGCTTTTGAGGTTCAGGATATAGTTGACATCGAGGTAGTTCCAATGTTGAAAACCATGATTTCGGTTTAAAATCCCAAATTTTCCACAGAATGGGGCTGCCAGGAGTAGATAAGGAGTCAACAAGACTAATCCCACAGGATCATAAGAAATCATAAGTACCCTTGTTAGTTAGGTGAATGCTTGTGACACCAGTGTACCTAGCTGAAAACTATTTAGGCATTGCATAAATAATACTTACTGCAAATACTTTTAGGTGGGGCACATGCGCATAAATGAATGTACGTATAGTTCAACTTGTTTAAATATATAAGAGCATCATTATGTAAAATTAAAAGTGAAAGGACTAAATTCAGGCATCATACATGATGGTATGTGTAACACCCTGAGCAAGGACTTCATAGAGGGCCGCCCATCCTAAAATTTTTATCACCCAAGCATGCTTAACTACTAATGATTTTCCATGATTGCTCTCCGAAACATATAAGCTATGATTAATTTTTGAGCTTATTGGAGTTATTATATACCAGTCACCCTAACACTTTTTTCATGTGGAACTACTCACTTAGGGTGTGGACATACCCGTTTAGGGTATAACATTCTCATGCACTTTACCGTGTGATGTGGGATTCCTCGAGTAATACAGATCCTAGAGGTGGCCCGACCATGTCCGCTTGAGCCTGATATTTAATTCCATGCAGCACTTAATTTCATATGACACTTAGTTTTGATACCCGTGGTTAGTGTTAGCTTTGAAATCATATATAATGCACTAAGTGAGAACTTCATAGGGAGTCACCCCATCTTATGATTTCTCTCTCCTGAGCACATTTAATTATATAACTTTTCTCACGATTCCTCTTTCACCAGTGTTAGTTGTGAGTAATTCTCTAGTTCATGAGAATTTATTATACAGCACCCTCTAACATTTATCCCCTACAGGACTATTCACTTGGGTGTGATAATATCATCCATCATGTGATCCTTCCTCTTGACTAGGCATGTGCCAAGAGAATCACAAATGCTCAATGACTCAGGATGAATCTAGAGAAACGAAGTTTCGTGTATGATGTAAAGCATCATGAACTTGATCTTAAAATCGAAAAGAAAATTTTGGATCAAAATAAGATAAATAAGGTTATATAAATTGATAATCAAAACTGAGAAATAGATAGAATAATATAGTATAGAGATTTCACAGCTATGAATGTTGGATTTGGAGATTTTACACCTTGATGATGCTGGATTTCACATCCAAAATGCACCATACACCCTACATGTCGATAAAAGAAAAGTTCAAAGCTACCAACCATTAACCATCAACACCTATATTGACGCCACTCAAATCTTCTGCAAATTTATAGCTAAGTAATAAATGCGATTAGACATAACTCATAGCCAATTTGACTGTTAAAAACACTCTACTGTATTGAATGCAACATTCAATTCTTAAATAAAACAATAGCAAAAAAAATGACTCCAATGATTTTGACCTAATTAATAACTCTTTAACTGACAAATCACTAAACACTAAAAGCATGACCCATAATAACAGCTATACTAATGAAAGCATTGTGATTCTCGTCACTAAATCTTTCTTGAAAAATACCACCAAACATCAACTCTAATAAGGATCTTCTTCTTCATTTGACATCTACCAACACAGTTAACCCTAATGTTTTAAAAGCAGAATAACTTAGGAAATTGGATTTTGAGACTGCATACTTCTCTAAGCAAGCATATCAACATTTGAAATCAGAACACTGCAAGGAAAGGCTATACAGGGCATGCATACGATATATTCCAAAAGTTTTGCCAATAATCTTCTGAAAAATAATCGTTAAAAACTCTTAATTACAAACAATGATAACGAGTTCTCTCCTTATATATTGCAGGAAAAATATCATTTCATAAAAAAGAATAATAACAACAACAACAACAATAATAACTAAGCCATTTGTCCCAAGTATTTGGGTTAGGCTACATGAACCAAAAGAGAATTACACCGGATCGGGCACATGGATCAGCTTTCTATACTCACTCCTATAGAGCAATATGCCTTCATTAAGACCTTTAGCCTCTATATCTTGTCGTATGACCTCCATCCACGTTTTCTTCGGTCTCCCCTGTGCTCTTTTAAATTGCCTTAATTTGATACGTTCTACTCGCCGGACTGACGCGTCTGTAGGTTTATGTCGCACATGACCAAAACATCGTAAGCGGTTTTCTCTCATCTTCTCTTTTACAGAGGCTACGCCTATCTTAGTACGAATATCCTCATTTCTCACCTTATCTCTCCTCGTGTTACCACACATCCAACAAAGTATGTGCGTCTATGCTACACTCATCTTCTAGGTGTGATATCCTTTATAGACCAACATTCTGTGCCTATAACAAAGCTGGCCTAATAGCAGTCCGATAAAACTTTCCCTTTAGCTAACAGAATATTACGATCACATAAAACTCCTATTGTGTTCCTCCATTTCAACAAGCCGGCTTGGATCCTATGGTTGACATCACCATTAATCTCCCCATCCTTTTAGATACTAAAACTCAAGTACTTAAAATGACTACTCATCAGTATTTCTTGACCATCTAGTATCACAATAGTATAATCTCAGATTTTCTGTTTACTAAATTTACACTCCATATGCTCTATTTTGATCTTAATCTAAAACTTTGAGATTCTAGAGTTTGCCTCCAGAACTCCAATTTTGCATTTACCCTAGCTCTCGTTTCATCGACTAGGACAATATCATCAGCAAATATCATACACCATAGTATCTCATCCTGAATAGCTCTAAAAAGCTCACCCATCACTATGGCAAATAAGAATAGACTCAATGCAGACCCTTGATGCAATTCAATTGTGATAGAAAAATCACTTGTTATGCCTCTATAAGTTCTGACATTTGTCACTACTCCATCGTACATGTCCCTGATTATGTCAATATATTTGATGGGGATTCTCTTTTTCATTAATGTCCACCATAATCCTCTCTTGGCATTTTATCATAAGCTTTTTCTAAATTAATAAAGACCATATGCAAATTTTTTCTCTCTCGAAATCGCTCTATAAGTTGATGAAGCAAAAGAATAGCCTCTGTCGTCGATTGCCCCGGCATGAACCCAAACTGATTCTCTGATATTTTAACATTCTGCCTTAACCTGCGTTCAATTATCCTTTTCTAAAGCTTCATGGTGTAACGCATGAGTTCTATTCCACGATAATTTTAATAACCCTGGATATCACCTTTGTTCTTAAAGAGATGTACTAGGGTACTCTTCCTCCACTCATTTGACATCTTTTCAGTTAGTCAGATCTTATTAAAAAGGTTTGTCAGCCATCTCATGCCCACCTCTCATAAGCATCTCCATACCTCAATAGGAATTCCATCAAGGCCAACAGTTTTCCTTGACTTCATCCTCTTCAAGACCTCTTTAACTTCAGATTCGCTAATTCTGCGCACGGTTCATATCTTGACACTGAATGGTAAGATCATCTAAATCTTAAGTAGAACTACCATTGAACAATTGGTCAAAATACTCTCTTCATCTTTCTTTGATTTCTTTACCTCGAACTAAACCTTCTGATCCTCATTTTTGACACACCTCACAGTACATAAGTCTCTAGTCTTTCTCTCTCTTATTCGAGCAATTCTATATATGTTCTTTTTAACTTCTTTGGTGTCCAACTTCTCAGACACTTATTTGTACACTTTAACTTTATTGTGTTCTTAGTTTGATGATGATCACTCATTAAGCTACTTATGTACTAACAACTCCTATTCTAATGTACTTGTGTTTTGATTTAGTCAAAGTACTTGTGATGGAGGTTTGATAGATCAGAGCTCAAATTGCAATATCATAAAAGAAGTGGTGGCAAATATCTAGTTCAGCTACTCAATTTATCAAGACAAATCTGTTGGAGTTAGAGTGATGTGCCAAAGATTGCTAAATCTATTTAAGAATATTATATAAAGTATGAAAAACTAAGGCAAGAATATTAGTTGACACTAAAATCTATATTCATACTTGTGCATTCATATTTCAATTTGATTTCAAGTATAATTTCTCTCAAAGTTTTATTGATATATCCAAAAGCTTTTAAATTATATTTAAATTTTTTATTTGGTTTATCAACTTGATTTTATGTCTATTGGAATTTATACAAATTATTTCATAATAAAATTTCATAAGTTTGAGGTTGTTTGAAATGAATGGTAGCAGGACAGGTGACAACAATCAACCTCTAGCACCTTGTAGTCGACCCAAAGTAGGTTGTGTATGAGATCCACACGAATTGATCATCATTTCTTCTGCCACTTCGTTCGCTGTAGCAGTGCTCTCGTGAAGGGGTTAAATCGATCGCTACTTTATATGCCACTTTGTCTGTTGGTTACAGAGTGACACCCCAACTCTCTGTTAGGGCTCGGATCGGCCACCAGCTCGACCACCCAACCCAAAAGTCCAGTTTTGAACTTTTATGGGATTGACCACCTAGTTGATCTAGTTTTTCATAGATTTTGAAAAAGAGAGAGAACTTTTGAAAATATCTTTTTATTCTTTATTTGGTATCAAGTACAAGTCAAATAAATGACACAATTTTTGACCATTGAGATTTTCACTTTGCAAATGGATCGACCGTTGGATCATCCACAAACTTCACTTTTGAATTTGGTTGTTCTACTTTGTGATAACGGATCAACCCAAGCCATTTGGCAATCGACCATTGTGCACAGTTTTACAAAAGAAAGGAGGTTTTAACCTTATCGCTTGGGCTGAACTTGTTTTCACTTAATCTTATTTTCTTCTATCTATAAATACTAGTTTACTCTACTCTTTTACTAATTTTTGCATTTAAACAAATCACTCAAAGAGACTTGAGCAAATATTTTTTAAGAGCTTATTTTTTCTATTCTATTCAAAATTCAAAAGAGTGATATTTTTGTGCTTCAAGTCCTTTTGATTGAGAAATTATTTCTCTCAATTATTTTCAAAGTTCTCAAAGATTCTAGATCTAAGCTTGCATCTTTATATTTATTCATCTAGATCTAAAGTGCCAAGGTAAATCTTATTATTATCTTCTTACCATTAGAGCTTCAAAATTGTAATCTTTATTTGATTCTTATGCTATATTGGTTCTCATCTTGTCAGAGAACAAACTCATATTGAGGAATCTTGTTGAAAGAAAATCCAACCACTTGGAAAGTGGGTTGATGAAAGGTCTAGGCTTTTACCCGTAAAAAAAGTCAGCAAGGTCTATGCATCTACCATGCTTCTACCCGGAAAGGAAGCAAGTGTAAAGGTCTGGGCTTTAACTTGTAAAGGAAGTCGGCAAGGTTTATGCTCTACCCAGAGAGGAAGCAATTGTAAAGATCTAAAGTTCTACCCGAAAGTGAAGTCGGTGTAAAGATATATGCTTCTACCCGAAAGAAAGCAACAAATTGAAGATTGGATTAAAATCCTAGAGAAGAGGCCTCTAGGCAATGAAGTAGGGTGGTTGGTTGCCGAACAACTATAAATTGCGTGCCGACTCTTCATTGCTCTATCTCTCTCACTCACTTTCTCTTTTATTTGCTTTGTTGCATTTACATTGTTATTTACATATTGCTTTAGCTATCTTGTTTTATCCAATCAAAATTGGATATTAATTGTTTAACTTGCTTGCAAATCCTATTCACCCCCTCTAGGTTGCCACATTGATTTACAGAAACTAATGTGGATGACATTTATAACAAGGAAGAACAGACGAGACAAGGGAAAGATGAAGATGCAAAAAGGTCTTAGCAATACTAATTGAGTTTTAAAATAAAGAAAGGGATCAATTTGTTATTTAGCACTAGTATCTATTAATTGCATCCTTATTATAAAATTTGAGTAAACAAAGATATAAAATTAAAGATTAAGAGATAAAGAGTTTGGTAATAACCATATGCTTTATATTGATGTCAAGCTAATTAGGACCCTAGGCTCTTGCAAGGCCACCCTTAGCACCAAAAGCTGTAGCTAAATTAAGCATCTAAGGTCAAGGTCCAAACATGACTATTAAAAATACTTTTGCAATGAGTTAGAAGTTTGTGTTAGTAACGAGACCACAATCAACCATCTGCTCGAGCTTAAGATCAACTTCAAAATAAGAAAAATTGCTTGTGATCCAGGAAGATCACTGATAAATTTGCAATAAACTTCATAGGATTGACAGTTCGCACCATTTTAATAGAATAATAATACTTTTTTCTTTCTCTGAAAAGAGCTCTGTCCCCCCACCACGCTTCTACAACCTTAAAATTCTCCCAATTTTGAACGTTTGTTTATTGATTGCATGAGTTTAAATCGCATGAACAATATATGATGGTATTTTCTATTGTCGCCTGTTAGGACTATGATATACCCATATCTTTGTCAATAGTTTCCTTGAATTGGAATTTACTAAAAAAAATCAAAGGGCTATTGTGGGTTGACAAATCTTTAATAGAGCCTTTTTGGAAGAAATTGCACTTTGATGGAAAAAAATTGATGATGATTACAATGACACAAAACCAGACGATGGGAAAGCTTGAAAAGTTTATCCTATATTGCATGGACTCGGCAATGTTCAAATAGACATGACACATGGACACATGATAAATTCTTAAAAGTACATACGACACGCGTGTCAGACACGTTTTCGACATGACACGGCTTCATGCTAGAAGTGTTCGTGCTATATAGGGTCTATACAATGCCAAAGGGTATTGTTGTCATCATAAAATGTGGATGGAATACCAAACTATAAGAATCTTGGGAAGTCCTGGAAATTTCAACCAAGGAAAAGGTCAACATGTTGACTAGTTTGATGTTAAATCTATTATCCAATAGGTTATATTATCATTATCAAGCATCTTTAATTTCATTTGACATGTAAAATAAATATAAATCCAAAGGAAGCTCAAATTTAAAAGTTTACTTGCAAACAAAATTCTGGGGCTCATCAAGATGGTAAGTTTTTTACTACATAGAATTATAAGCTTAGAAAGAAAATATTACTTTCTAAACACATCCTATGGTAAAAGTTTTATCAAAGAGTCAAAAGATACTAACAATAACAACAAACCAAAACAAGTGTAGCTTAGTGGTAAGTGCTGAGAGTAGAGTTGTATGACTAAAGTTCGATCCTTGTGCCCTAGTTAAAAAGTTAAAAAGAAAACAACAACAATGAAGTACTAAGACAAATAACAACACATGATCTTAAGAACACAGAGATCTCTCTCACCCTCAAGAGTCCATTTATTTTATTTCTTATATACTAGGAAAGTGATGCACATGTTTTATTGTATGCTTAAAAATTGAAGGTCTTAATTTAATTAATTTGGATTTGTAACTGAAACTCTAATTAGAATTAAAATTTCATTATTAGGGTTGCTTATAACAAAAATATAATCATATCAAATTAGAATCTAAATTTAATTAAAAATAAAACTCACTAAATTAAAATGTCTTAGCTTCATTAGGATTCTAATAAAGAAGGCCTACTAAATTAAAATACACATTCAGTTATGAATTTTGAAAAAAGATAATATAGATCACAGAATGAAACTAACTAATTAACTATAATTTGTTATATTGAACATCATTTTTTCTGGATTTTTAGATAAATATAGTTCATATTAACATCTATCTATTCTAAGTACATATTGAAATTGATCTAATTCTAACATAAATAATTCGAAAATATAATCAAATATATTACATATTTGGCTATTTGTACATAATTGTTATATTTACTATTTTTCTCCAAAAACATGATTATATGAGGATTTTAATTCTTAATCTACAACAACTCTTACATGCAAATAATATAAAACACGTGCACAATATTGTCCCTCCTCTAGTTCTATTGTTCTATCACCTAATTGTGTCCCCCTCCCCTCTTGTTCTATCAATTAATTTTTCTATTAGAACTCTCAAATTATAGAAATTCACTCTCTTTAATTATTTCTTACTATCATACTAATATAATTGGAATTCTCAAACTATGTAATATAAAATTAAAATTCTCAAATTATGGAAACTATTTCTCTATTCTAATGTCCTAGTATAATTATAACTCTCAAATTATGAAAAACACTCTAATTCCTTTTTTTGTTGGAATTGAAGCTCTCAAATTAGGGAATTGAAACTTTTCCTCTCTGATTCTTTTTTTGCTTATTCTTTTTTCTATATTTTTTATTTTCCTTTTTCTTAAAATTCATTGTTCTTGTTTCATTAATTTCATGCTTTTTTATTTTATAATTATTTTCTTTTTAATTCTTTCTTTTTTCTTTTTTCTTTTTCTATTTTTTGGTTATTTTTTGAAAAAATTTGCTACAACCACCTACTTCCCTTCATAATCAGAAAAAACTCAGTTTCATAATTTTATTTATTATAACCCCATCCACATCAGCATAAACAGATTCCTCTCAATACCACTTCTTTATATATTTTTATTTTCTTTTTACCCTTCCCCATCATCCTCGACGTTGCTCTCCCCTCGATCTTGACCTCGATGCAGAGTTATTCACAGGTCGACCCACGGTCAGGTCGCCGTGGGTCCCGGGGTCGGGGGCAGAGCTCCTAAATTTTTTTTGGATCAACCTTTTATTGATCTCATTTGTTCATGCTCGCGATGAGTTTTATTTGTATTTAGATCTGAAAAGTATTAGGGATCAGTCGATGTCAGTAGACAGGGGCTGCTGATGAGATGCTGATATGAGGATTGCGACTCATGATCCACATCAGCATAAACAGATTCCTCTTTTAGGACTACGATCATGGTGGCATTGCTCTTTTAGGACTACGATCATGGTCGCAATCCTCATAAAGACTGAAATATAGGATATTTTGTGAATGCTGCGATTATTTTCACAGTGATAGTAAAGAGAACTTCGATCATTGTCACAATCCTATAAAGACTCAGAAATATGATATTTTTGTGAGGACTACAATCATGATCGCAGTCCTCATAAATATACATTTTGTGGGGACTGCGATCATGACTGCAGTCCTCAAAAATAAGGCTGAGATCATTCATAAATAAAGTATTTTTGTGAGGACTGAAATCATAGTCAAAGTCCTCTATACTGTGATCATTTTCGTGAGGACTACAATCATAGTCACAGTCCTCAGAATAGGGTATATTCAAAGCAGTCTGCTTTTTTTGAAGTGATTGCTTAGGCGCATTTTCGTCTCTGTCTCTGATGAGCGTTTTAGCACTTGACACATGGGCGCACGTTCTTGCTTTAAAAAAGAGGTGGCTAAAGCAAATAAAATTATGCGAGTGAGTTTTTTTCTAATTAAGGTTTGACTTAAGCGGCTGAAACGAAATCCCTCTATTTTTCTACAGTGAAGAAGAAGCGAGAATCGATTTATCCAACGTCGACCAAATATTATTATACTTTTGGTTATATTGTTCTTAGTATCTCTAGGTATTACATTTCATTCTTCATAGGGCCATCAGATCATTCGAGCCCCTCTGACTTTGTCAGCAGCTTTGATTGCTCCCGCTGAAACGAATCCTCTTCCACATGAAAATCTCTTCTCAGTGAGCAATCTTTGTTTAGGAGCAAACTAGACTACTCTATATTTTTTTAGACTTGCTTAATCTAAAAAGATTTTTGTTGTCCCATTTCCTTGACTTTATAATTTCATTGTTGAATGCTGGTTTACAAATCTGTCAAAGATTAGATGGGTTATACCTAATTCATACTTGAACACATAAACGAAAAATTAGTAAAATGGCTCAAACTGGTTTTGTTTTGGAAAAATTTTGTCTCGTGTGATTTATCCAACGTCGACCAAATACTACTATACTTTTGGTTATATTGTTCTTAGTATCTCTAGGTATTACATTTCATTCTTCATAGGGCCATCAGATCATTCGAGCCCCTCTGACTTTGTCAGCAGCTTTGATTGCTCCCACTGAAACGAATCCTCTTCCATATGACAATCTCTTCTCGGTGAGCAGCCTTTGTTTAAGAGCAAACTAGACTACTCTATATTTTTTTAGACTTGCTTAATCTAAAAAGATCTTGTTGTCCCTTTTCCTTGACTTTATAATGTCATTGTTGAATGCTGGTTTACAAATCCGTCAAAGATTAGATGGGTTATACCTGATTCATACTTGAACACATAAACGAAAAATTAGTAAAATGTCTCAAATTGGTTTTGTTTTGGAATAATTTTGTCTCGTGTATATATGATGATTTCTCTTTATAATTTTCAAATATTCTATTTACTATATGAAAATTTGTAGTATCAGTTAATATCTTACCTAATTTTATACAAAATATAGAAAGTATTCATAATATTACTTTAGCAACTTGCAATTACTCATTGAATTTTTTTTAAATTTTTTTTCTAATTTTTCTTTTCTTTTCCCATTAGATATTTTTCAACTTTTTTAATTCTTTATTTACCTGATTTCTTTTATTAGTTCTTTTATTCAAGTTTTTTTTTCTTTTATCCCCAATTTTAGTTTCCATCATTATTCCATTTTACTTAATTTTATACTTATTTTTCAAATTTTCCCAATTTTCCTGTTTTTTTTTCTTTACTTTCGAGATTTTCCCCCCAACATTCATTATATTTTTTTTATCTATTTCTCTTGTTTTATAATTTTATTCTACTATTTTTTTCAATTCAAATTGGTGTCATCATTTTTTTATCATTCATTATGATTGTTACTTTTTCAAAAATTGAGTTTGTCCTAATTATTTATTCCTATCTCATTTTCTAATATTTTTTTGTTTTTGTATGATTTTGTTCTAACTTTTTACATTTATTTATTTTAGCTTATTTTTCATATTTGAAGATTTTCTCACTTCTTTTTTTATTATTCTTTTGTTTCTTTTCTAGATTTTCTTATTTTATTTTTTCATGGTTCTTTGTTTCTTTACTTTTTAAAATTTTATTTCTTTAATTTTATTTTCCACTTTTTTTTTTTCTCTTTTTTTAGATTTGTTTGTTATAATTTATCATTATTCTTTTGTTTCTAGATTTTTTTAAGTAGTTTTCATTTTTCATACTTTTATTTTTCTGTCTTTTCTTAATTATAGTTTTCATTACTTCAGAATTTTTAAGTTTTGATTTTTTAATATTTTATTGAAATATTTTTCTGAATAATTTTTATTTCTATTCTACATTTTAATAAAAACAGTACATATTCTATTATTTTACTTTTTTATTGCACACAAATTAGTAGAATTAATTATAAAATATGTATCATAAATTAGGAATATAATTTTAAAAAATCAAAATCACGTGTCCCTAGCATGTGTAGTTTTCTAGTAGTAATAATAGTAGTAACGCCACTAACACCACTAGTAACAATTATAAAAAATATGTATCATAAATTAAGAATATAATTTAAAAAATTCACATGCCCCTGAAATGTGCACTTTTCTAGTAGTTATAATAGTAGTGATGCCACTAGTAACAATATAATAATACTGGATTCCTAGTTATATTAGAAATTTATAAATTAAGAGTTCAATTTCTTGTTGACATCTAATAGATTAGGAATTGTATTAATTCTAGTATAGAAAGAATTTGGGAGTTGATGATAAAAAAGAAAAAAAGAAAGATAGTTATCAAAATTCTAGTTATTTATTAGATTTGAAACTTTTAAATAACTCCCAATTATATTAGAAGTTCCTAATTAAGAGTCCAACTTAAAATTGGATCCTAACTAGATTGGAAATTCTTTTAATTCGAATATAGAACTTTCGAACTCTAACTTGTATTAAGATAGTAAAAATTACTTAGATATAAAATAATTGAAAAAATAGGATGGGACAAATGTGGGGACAAGAATGTGTACTTTTTTTGAACTATTTACTTTTAAGAGTAGTATAGATTCCCTTATATTTAAATTTTTGGTGGTTTAAAAGAAATCCAATATTGGAGAGAGTAATTGAGTGAATACTAGGAAACTAGTTGATGGTGTTCTCAATTTGGTTTTATTCTAGAGAAATTAAAGTTGATGGAGAGAAATTGAGAGAAGAAAACATATTAATGTACGATCTTTTTCATTGATTTAAGACACCTTTTATGAGACAGTAGGGAGAGAATTTGTGAGTTTTGAAAATAAATAAATGGGCAATAGTTATATTGGCATGATTAAGAACATGTGTGATGGAACAACAACTTGCATGTGGATATGGAGGGATATAGAGCCATTCTCTATCATCATATGCTTACACCAATGATTGACATTAAGTGTTGTGAATAACTATTACACCAATTATTGAGACTAACAATCGTGTTACGATAATAACTATTGTGCGCGCTCAAGACCATGATCGACGTTGCGGAATGTGATAATACGTAATACTCGCAAAAGAAAACTATTGTAGAGCAAGCTGGCCAAGACAAAAGAGTAGAAAAAACATGAAGATATAACGTGGTTCGACCTAAACTTGGCCTACGTCTACGGGGAGAGAACTTGAGAAAGTTTTATTAATAAACTTGGTACAAGAGATCTAACTTTCTTCTTGATTCTTATAAGAGTATTCGTCTTCTCCTTGAATCCCACAAGATTATAAGAGTATACATTTTCTCTATGCACTGTCACCTTCTTCTTTCTCTTTTGGCTTTCTCTTCACCTTCCGTGTTAAAATGTACTAGGTTACAATTGTTATTCATAGAGTTTTATAATACAAACTCTATTCAAACTAAGAGATGATCTTGGTCATCAGATGCTTAAAGAACTTAGTCAATCCTTATAGAAGTTGATTTTCTTGATCTAGAAAAATTCTAGACCTTTCAAATTTTAGAAACAAATCTTCATTGAATAAAAACTTATTTCTATTCGAACTCTACTAGAAAAGGAAACCTGAATGCGCCTGAATAGGAAAAAAATCATGTTTTGGTCTCAGGTTGTCGACAGGCCAGTGAGGGCTGTCGATAGGCCCCTGTCGATAGGTCGCTGTGCCTGTTAAAAATCTAAGATCTCTTTACTTTCTGTTACTTGTTGTCAATAGGGGATGTCGATAGCCTTCTGTGTGCGGTCGACAGCCTTGTCGACTGTCACACTTTTTCTTCTAGATTTGCTTCTTTTTCAAGACTTCTTTCTTCTTCAATTTGATTGAATCTTATTGGAACTTTCAGCTGTTGCACTTTTCTTCTAGATTTGCTTCTTTTTCAAGACCTTTTTCTTCTTCAATTCGATTGGATCTTCTCTGACCATCATCTCTCTCTTGAAAACAAGACAATTTCACAATAATCTCTACCTTGACTTGTTTTCAAGCCTTTAAGATAACACTATGAAAATTTGAAATTATACCTTGATTCTTTCATTGATTGTAACAGTACCGTGAAGCCTTTGTTCCTGCCCTCTCTCTGGCACCTTTGGCTAATTCATTGCCATGCTTTGGGCACTCGGGCTTTACTCAAATGCACTATTTCTCTTTCTTGCAACACTTTGACTCATTTCACGTCCCGTCGTAGTTTTTCTTGAAGCTTCACCTCGCGATGAGCTTCCTTCCAAGCTTGTCATTGAAACTCCATCTCAAACTGAGTTTTTTTCTTCAACTTGTATATCTCCACACTTCTCTCCTTTCAGGATTACCCTATCTCTTTAGCTAATTGTGACGACGCCTTATTGTACTTGGATCTGACATCTTTTTCTTCGACACCCCTATGAATATTAGATTGTATCATGCCTCTGTGACATACCGAACCACCTCCAGAGCGCGCATCATCCCATTTCTTTTTGTACCATAAACTGTCACAGTGCTGATGACCTTGCAAGCCGGCCACTCACCATTTTAACAGTCCCTTCCTCTTTTACAACCAAAGAGTTTAACAGCTTCTTTTAGGAACATACATGAACCGTATTATCAGAATCAAGTATTCAGCATTTACCTTTAGAAGTATTGTCTTCAATGTAGAAAGACATTAATACCTCAGTGTCAACACAATTCATTAATATGTCTACCTTCACAGCTTGCTTATTTTTCTTCAACCACTCTTGCCAATATTTACAGTTCTTTTCCAGTGACCTTCCTGTTGACAAAAGTGACACACCTTCGATGAGCCTGGACTTTTCTTTCCTTCTCTTTCTTTTCTTCCCTTGACAACTAAATCTGATCCTTCCTGCTCCTCTTGATTTAATCTCTTTCTAATCTCAATTGGTAAGAGAGTTATCGTGACCTCCTTCAAAATGAGAGTTTCTTTTTGTAGAGCATGATGGTTACGATATAATCGTATGATTGTGGAAGCGAGTATCAACACCTTGTTCTCCTCGTTAATCTTGACATTAATAGCTATTAGCTCATTGATGACCTTATTGAAGAAGTTCAGATGCTCCCACATCATTGTCTCTTCCTTCATACGTAGCCAATATATGTTGTTTCTTCTAGTTCAGCTTTTTGGAGAAGCTTTTTCTCATATATAATGTTTCTAACCTTGATCACAAACTCATAGTCATTTCTTCATTCATCACATTGTACATGACCTGGTCTGCGAGATATAATTGGATTATACTTACCGCTTTTAGATCTATCTTCTCTTAATCCTCGTCTGACGTTCTTGTATACTTGTAGGTAGGTTTTACAGACTTTTCCTGCAAGGTGTCGTGAGACCTTGTTACACCAACAATGCCTTTACCCTCTTTTCCTATAGATTGTAGTTTTCTTTACCATTGAATTTCTCGACCTCGAACTTGCTCACAGAAATTTCAATCTTTGACATATCACCATATCGTCAACCTTTAAGCTTTGATGCTAATTATTGTGACATGACAGCTATGATAGTAATTATTGTGACCAACAATCGGGTTGCGATAATAACTGTTATGTATGTTCAAGACCGTGATCGACGTTACGGAATATGAAAATATGTAAGACTTACAAAAGAAAACTATTGTAGAGCAAACTATCAATACCAAGACAAAAGAATAGAAATGAACATGAGAATTTAATGTGGTTCGTTTCAAACTTGACCTACCACGGAGAGATAACTTGAGAGAGTTTATTAATAAACTTGATAGAAGAGATCTAACTTTCCCTTTAATTCTCACAAGAGTATTTGCCTTCCTTTTTAATTCCACAAGATTACTAGAGTATATTTTCTCTCTATGCACCGTCACCTTCCTCTCTCTTGACTTCCTCTTCAACTTTCGTGTAACAATATACTAGGTTACAATTCTTATTTATAGAGTTTTATAATACAAACTCTGTTTAAACTATGAGATGATATTAGCAGACGGATGCTTGAAGAACTTGATCAGTCCTTATAAGAGTTAATTTTCTTAATTTAAAAAAGTCTAGACCCTTCAAAAATTTACAAGCAAATCTTCATTGAATAGGAACTGATTCCTATTTGAACTCTATCATAAAAGAAAATGTTAACACTCTTGAAGAGAAAACAGAAATTCTGTTCTGGCCTCAGGCTGTCAACAGGCTAGTGAGGCCTGTTGATGGGTCCCTGTCGACATGTCGTTGTGCCTGTCAAAAATTTGAAATCCCTTTACTTTATGTTATGTGTTGCCGACATGGCCTGTCGAAGCCTTCTGTATGCGGTCGACAGTCCTGTCGACTGTCACACTTTTCTTCTGGATTTGCTTCTTTTCCAAGCCTTCTTTTGTCTCCAATTTAGTTGGATCTTCTTGGATTATCATCTCTTTCTTGAAAACAAGGCAATTTCACAACATTAAGTCCTTATCTCCTTGCATGGTGATAAATTAGCATGTTTGTTGATGTACTCTAAAAGAAAGGATAAGAATAAGTGTGTAGATAAGAAGTTATAGGTAGCTTCAATTGGAGGTAAATACAAGAGAACCGATCGTGATGGTTTGGTTATATTTGATGACCATTAAAAGTGTAACAATTAGGAAGATCTATCGTATTGTTGTTAATGGAGTGAAGAGGATTAAAGCTAAAATTGACATGGATTAAGATAGATGAAAGGATACACTAGCTATTAATTTAATGGAGGTGAGCCCCATACTAATTTGAGTATAGAAAAGGGTATTATGTAGTTAACTCAAAAAAAAAAAAAAAAAAAAGATAAAGGCTTTCTGTTGTTATTATCATTGTCATGTAGAAGTAGAAATCTCCCTTCTCCACCCTTCACATGCATCAACTATGTTGCATCCCAAAAGTGGCTTGTTAATTATAAAAGATATATGTCCTTGGTGGTACTAATTTATGCTAAGTAGTTTATAAAATTTAAAATATGCAGGCAAAATCACAAGTTATATCGCATGTGATATTTGCCAAATATAACAAATGAACATATTATAAAAAACATCATTCAAACTACAGAACACTTAAAAATATAAGAGAGAAGTTAACTTACGTAAATACAATAACTGTTACATAGGAACACAATAAACAACACTTACGGCTTAAATGGGAGATTAAAACAACGTGTGCGACATATAGGTTTATTATCCCTCTCCAACATAACATATGGACTAGCGTCATCTACAAAAATAACGAGAAAAATTAGAATAAAATAAAGTACTAATGTTTCTCACAAAAATAAGTCAAGGGTTAAGTTGGAAGCAAAAGATGGTGAAATTTCAAACCAATTAAGTTAAAAGCTTACTAGAACAATCAAATGCTTTATCATTATCAATTGAAAACATCATGGAGGAGCATAAGAATAACTAAATAATTACTTTGGTGTTATCTGAAGCAATGGAACACAAGAAAATGTAAAGAATAAAAAAATAAAAAGTCCACTCCTTCGAAATACAAAACTTCACTATATTCTCATAAAATCCACATATCCATTTGACTTTAAGATCATGTTTCTAAAACTTGACCAAATTGCGATTGAACTGCCTGAATTTAAACAAAAAATGAAACCTTTTGCAAAAAAGAATGAAAGAAAATTGTGTCTAAAGAAAGTTAATTGCAATCAGTCATGGGGGAAAAATATTATGTGGGGGGTTGTATTTTGGATGTCTCCTGGAGCATGAACATCAAACTACAAAAATACCTAAATATTCAATGGACCCCTATGTATGATTCTGTTCATCTGGTCAATGAATATTCTAATAAAAGTCTGTGATTTAATGATCCTTATTTTGGACCTACCATATTAAATTTCACGAAAATGCATTCAAAGAATATAATTTTTCTATATTTCTAGGGGGGATACATTGCTTAGGTATTGAGTGTAATTTGGTTGTATTCAAGACACTCATGGTTCAAGTTTAGAGGATCTTGATGGGATGAATCAGTGGTCATTATCAATAATACCCTCTAATTATCAGCAGATACATAACCCTCTCTGTTACCATTCAAAAGTAATCCAACCGATAATTATGACTGAGTTGTTCTTGGTCTTTTTTTACCATACTGTATGAGTCATATCATAAAACAAATTCAAAATTCCTTCTTTGCATATAAAATCTAATGAAAAGAATTAAAAGCATCCGGGAATTCCAATGATAAAAAAAAAATATTCTTCATCGTTAAAAGAAATTGTTTCTAGAAACAAAGAAATGACAAGGTCAATATAGTCCTTTAAATTTACTAATTACTTTTTGCCAGTAATAATTTATTTATTTATTCTCTCATTAATACTTTTTGACCATAAAAGAGGATCTAATTGAATTGAAAAAAAAATGTGTTGATCTACTTCAAACTAGAATAGACCCAAGTAATTTGAGTCGCATTTCGGTTGATTGTTTATAGTTTAATCCTAAGTTCAGATCTTGAAAACAAATAAAACCTAGTTGGGTATCAATTTCGGTGCTAACTTTTTTCCCAACAAGAAATTACCTTTGTGTAAGGCAATATATACATTATAAGGTAGTATATATATTGTAGGAAAAAAGAAAATATGTTAAATAGTAGATAGTTGTAGCATTCGGTTAACCCCTAAAATAAACACCAAACTGTGGGGGGTAATGATCAAATGCTATGCTGAGTTTGAAATAGAAAACAAAATATTATAGACAAAAAATATTTTATTATTTGTTTTGATCTCATTATAAGTTTATAACCAACACACACAAATAACTAGTTAAAGAGATGTGAACAAAGTGCACATTGTGATAAATCAAATATAGTTGTTAGGGAAAAAAAAGAAGTTAGCAGAATAAAACATATTCTTGGAGAATATTTTATATATCCTCAGAAATTTGAAAATATTTCTAAAACATAACAATCATATTTTATTTATTTATATTTTAACATTCAATTAACTTTGATTAGAAAACTAAGCGACAAATCTAATTTGCTCTAGAAGAAATTATTTGGCATCGTGAATATCTTAAAAGCCCTAGAACAAAACCCACAAGCATAATAATCAAAGACTATGTTGGGTTTGAAAAAGAACATAATATTGTAGATCTAAATATTTTATTATTTCTTGTGGTTTCATTTTAAGTTTATAACCCAATATAAAATCTTACACCGTCCCTTATCGGGTGGGTTCTGGTCCAAACAACTAACAACCCACACACGCTCAAATTGGCTATGTCATACATGACCTCCAACAGTGATATCGTGGCAATGGCATACTCACCATCCACAATAGTGAAGCAATGCTAGGTTAGTCCCTGATTGATGGGGATATTAAAGATCCAATGAGTTATTGGAAGATTTATTTGCGCAGGAGACGAAAAACCTGAGATTGGATTTGAATAGTAGTAGCCTTTGATTAGGAGTGAGAGTAGCCTTCCATTAATATTTTTAATAGTTTTTGTTATTTCTTTCATGAGTTTTTTATTATTTGGTGAAGGCATAAGTAGTGCATGTGGCTTTTATCTATAAATACTCTTGTATGATGTATTTTAATGATTGAGCTATTGAAAATTATGAAAGTCTAAATTGTATTTCTCCTAAAATTTTTGTATGTGATGCATGAAGTAGGAGAGAGATTTTCCTGGGTGTGAGGCTTGAAATCCTAATATATTACCAATTATCATAAACCCTAATTTTTTGAGTAAAATAAACCTTAATACTATCTTACCTAATCCCACCACAAACCTAGTTTTTCCTTCTATCCTGTGTCAAATTGGTATCATAATTAAATTCTTAACTTTTCTACAAAAAAAATCTAAGAACCCAAGATTTGTATTCCCATAGCTTTCTGAAAAAAAAACCTAGATTTTCTTTTGAGAATTTCTGTATTTTTCTTTGAGAAAAAATCACACTGTTCAAAACAAATCGAAAATCACCAAAAAAAAAAACCCAAAACCCACTATTCATCTTTCTTCCTCCTCTTTTTCCTCACCCTAACACAAAATCCTAACCGGTGTCGCGACCTCCTGATATCACTACATAAGGTTAGAGAAGAACAACTATTGAAAGGGCTATTATGAAGGTTAGAGCTTACCGAGAAGACTTGTGTGAGCTTAGGAAAGACACAAGCAAGTCTAGGGTAAAATTGGGCGGGATGAAGTTAGATTAGAAGCCAATTATGCCCGAGTACAAACCAGACTAGGAGCCAGCTATGCCTGAGTCAAGTCAAATCAGGAACCAGATTCTGAGTTAAATCTTAAGCCAAGGCTAGCGATACTTCCTGAGGAAGAACCAGAGTTGCTAGACTAAATCTAGAGTTTGAGCTTGAACCTAAAGCAATGCTTGGTCCAGTGTTATTGAATGAGTCGAGCTCGAGCCTAAAGCATCAATTGATCCAATGGCACTAAGTCTGAACTCGAGCCTAAAGCAACACTTGATCAATTGCCTCTACTGTCAGAGTTGGTCACTTTTATGTCCAACAAGTCATCATCGATTCTACCTTTCATGTTAACATCGTCAGATGAGTATGATCCCCTTGAAGTCATTTTGACTAGAACATCTCATAAGAAATAATTATTTGATGTCGTTCATAGCTATCCCAACCTTTACATTTGAAATTTTTGTGAAGTCACATTTTGAAGCTTATGGATGAGTTTTCTTCAACCAGGGAAGAATTGATAGGGATATTGAAGATCCAGTGAAATATTAGAAGATCTATTCACGCAAGAGAGGGAAGCTTGAGATTGAATTTGAATAGGAGTAGTAGTTTTTGATTAGGAGTAACAGTCTTTTATTAGTTTTTTATTAGTTTTTATTATTTCTTTCATGAGTTTTTTATAATTAGGAGAAGGCATGAGTAGTCCATGTGATCTGTGTCTATAAATATTAAGTTATTTAGATATATACCCCTAAATTTTTAGTATTTAGAAATTTACCCCCGAATCTTTAATATTAGAAATTTACTCTCGAAATCTTCTAAATCTTGATAAGTTACCTCTCAAACTAGATTTTGAATGAAATAGTATTTTACTCATTGTGCCCCTTCTCAATTCTTCTTCATTGTTCCTACGTGGCTAACTCAATTTCTATCAAAACTAAAATTATTGTCCCGACTCTCCTTTATTTTTCTTCTTTTCCTTCTCCCCTCTCTAATAATCTCCTTAAACCTAAAACTATTCTAAATTTTCTCTTAAACATCACTCTACAAATTTCTTAGAATTTTTCTCAAATTTCTTAAGGAGTATGTGTGAAAATGATCCGATGTGAGTAATTTTATGATAAATGAATGAAATATAGATATGCATTATTTAAGAGAGAAATGGAGAAAGAGGATAAATACATAAGAACAGAAGACGAGTCTATAAGCCTAAGTGGGGATATAGTGTTTAATCATTTGAAAAAAGAACAATTAGTCATTTTTTAAAAAATTAAGCAAGTTGATAGGATAAAATTAGAATATTCTCTTTGTACTCTAAAAAAGGGGGCAAACTTTTGAGATCTAGACGATTTGTCGGGTAAATTTCTAATATCAATGATATAGGGGGTAAATTTCTAAATACCAAAAATTTAAGAGATATATAACTAAATAACCCATAAATATTCTTGTAGGATGTATTTCAATGATTAAGCTATTGAAAATTCTGAAACCCTATATTTGTGTCTCTTGAAACCTTTATGTATGATGCATGAAGTGAGAGAGTGATTCTTTTATGTGTGAGGCCCGAATCTAATATCTTCCCTAATTATCTTAAACACTTATTCTATCTTCCCTAATTCCACCGCAAACCTTAGTTTTACCTTCCATAACGTGTCATCGATACATTGATTCTTGAACTGCACAGATAAGATAATTACCTCAATCTCTCACATTTGAGGAGTATTTCTTGCCTTGATGCGATTCTCTTACATAATCACATTTGCATCCATTGATGGTAGCGAATTGGGCTTATGAATAATGCAATCAATTTTTCCAAACAACCTCTTCCCTTTTGACACTTTGCCGTTGGCATCAGAATGAATGCTTTTCCAAAATACATTTGTTGTCACCGAATTTATTCATGGCCCTCTAGAACTGTAGATCAAAATTGCAACTTTATTCCAATATCTACAAACAAGGTCTGGAGTCAACCTAAGAAGTATCAGCAAGGTCCACACTAGGACATTTGGAGACGACTCTTCAACTATGATTGTCACACACTAGAATGTGAGATCCACTACACGTTAAACAATCATGTCGTCGCTAGACACCCTATATGCTGTGGTGCCACACTTAGAAAAAAATGTATTCACTGGTTAATCTAACACATCTTGTGAACATGCAACCTTAAGATTACTCACAATCACAAAGAGCGCTCCAATGCTCTCATGGCAACAACCTGATTTGCTGCCCCTTGTGAGTATTTGAACATTTCTCAAAGATATCACCCTAATATGTGGCTCGCCCGGAAGGTTCTACCTGGTTTCCTTTCCTGAAGGCCTTTCTTTACTGTATGGCACATCCCAGACACAGCAACCCTTATCCCTATATGGAATGATGACTTTCGGCTTCTTTCCTACACCAGTATTCCATCAAGTAGCGGCTAAACGCAAGCACATGAGCATTCCTTCAATTCCAACACTTGGTGGGGAATTACTATAAAGTTTTAAAGAACGTTGGGCATGTGGCTAGCCTACCTCTTCTGGCAAACTCACCCCTTTATGCACGTTACGCAATCGTCCTCCTTGGTGACGCTTTTGGGGTAGTCTCTTGTATGAGAAAGCAAACAATCATTCTTTTGGCTCACTTTGCTGATTATTGTTGCCAAAAACTACATATTACACATTTCTCAGATAAAACACAGAGACACAAATCACATAGACAAAAACCATTGCATAATAGTTCAAGTTCCCAAACTCATTCATAAAACATGTTCAAAACCCCAATACATCATAAAAGGAAAACATCACCACATACACAGGCCCATAGCTACTACATATCTCAGAAAAGCTAATGCTCTATGGCTCTAGTCAGGAGATCTTCTATTATGTGCCTAAGAGTTGTTTACTCTAATTGTTACTTTATTTTCACACAACTCCTAAAGAAAGGAGTGTCTCTATGTGTCTCTTTGATATTTTGGGTCCTTCACATAAGCGATGACCATGATCTCACAAAAATGATCACACATTTCTAACCTTAAGGTTTTCTAAGAGCCTCTTCATCCAAATTCCCTATTAAACAACTGCAGAAGATGTCATTTACTCAGCTTTAAATTAAAGGTGGAGAATGTAAAACTATCCTATTTCTTGCTAGCCTTTTAGCAAGAACTCGTACCCTGATGTAAACTTTCTCGTATCAAGTACAAAATGTGGGCTGGTCTAGTATCAAGCAGACTAGTACCACCGGTATATAGGTCTACGCCCAAATATACTCTAGGTTGTGCCCGGGCCTAGTTGTTTTACATGGGTCGTGTCTCGGCTTGCTAAGGAACGACACGACATGACCCTACCAATCCTAAATCTTGCACAAAATTAATTTCTTAAGGAAACTAAAGCTTATCCAGACCATCATTTATCAAGAGCTAACTATTATATGATGAAGGTATGATTTGTTTATGATCTTAGAATGAAGGATATGATATTGAAGATAAAAAAAGAAAAAGAAATTTGTTTACCCCTACTTCTTTTATGCGAAACACACAATAGATGGGGTAAATACGGTGATAACAACTAATTAAAACTAATTTGATCAAATAATACAATTTCAAGATGATTAGTACAAGCCAATAAATAATTTAAAGTATATTTCAGGAATAAAGCGCAATCATGTTGTGTCACCATGTAATATCACAAGAAATCTCAACAAAAATAACAATGCATAATGAACATAGGGAAGCATGAATAAGTAATCAAACAAAAAGATAGAGAGAGGTAGGCTAACGATTTATAGTTGTTTGGAGAATTGCTTTTGCCCAGTCCCTCAAATCCCTTCACCTTAGGATTTTCACTATCCACCTCCAAACTCAGAGGATCAAATCTATGAGAACCTTGGATGAATATCCTAAACTTTTTACAATTTCTAACCTTATATTGTAGAGAACAAATCACTGAAAACAATGAACAATGACTCACTGATACTTCGTAGTTGAGTTGGTTTGCAAGTTAAAACAGACTAGAATTGGAGCCTGAAGATTTGGAGATTTAAGATAGAGTTTCAAGTAATAGCTTGAAATTAGTTGGTTGAAGAATAAAAAAAGAGAAGGTGAAGAAGAATAAGAAGAGAGAGAAAAAGAAAGACAAGAAGAAAAAGAAATATAATGGAAAAGTTCAAGTTACAACAAAAAGAATAGAGAAAAGGGATATTTATTTTGGCAGTAAAGAAAATCAAGCACTCAAATCAGAAGAAGAGATAGAATTACAAAGTGAAAGTAACCCTCAAAAATGTCATGAAGATCATCAAAGTACAAGCATAACATTATGACATCATTAAATTGAAGACAAAATCATCAAAGTTAGGAGTCGACGAAGAGATAGAAAAAGAAAGACAAGAAGAAAAAGAAATATCATGGAAAAGTTCAAGTTACAACAAAAAAAATAGAGAAAAGGGATATTTATTTGGGAGTAAAGAAAATCAAGCACTCACATCAGACGAAGAGATAGAATTACAAAGTGAAAGTAACCCTCGAAAATGTCATGAAGATCATCAAAGTACAAGCATAACATTATGACATCATTAAATTGAAGACAAAATCATCAAAGTAAGGAGCCGACACCATCAAGACGAAAGACAAGAATATAAAAGAGGAGCATTAAGGTCATAGTTAAGAAAAATTTGAAATAGAGTCCAAGAGTTAAAAATATTTTGGTCATTACAAAAAGAGATACAAAAGTAGAAAGTTTAAAGAAAAATCTCAGTACTCTATGGAAAATCAAGAGGAGTTTAATTGTTATGTAAAATTAATGATAAGTGTCTATGAAGGGTTTGAATTAAGGGAGGTTGTTGGAAATTGTAATTCACATCTTCATAAAAATAAGAAAGTTAAACTTTGAGATGGTTAGGATATTTGGAGTTTCTAAAATTTAGTTTAGTGTCATAATTGTATTAGTTATATTAAGATTAGTTTAGAAGTTTCTTATTTTTTTTTAATAAAGTAAGTATTAGATTATGAATAGGAGTTTGATTTTGAGTTTAATTTGTTTTGCTTTTGTTTATAAAAGAAGAGGCATGGTCAATATTTTATAATGAAAATTTTTTTAGAGAAATAAAAATGAGAGAATTTTATAGTTGAGAAAAAATTGAAAAAAATATTTTTAGAGTTCTTCAAGTAAAATTGTGTTGTTCAACAGAATAATCCATGAACATTTTTTAAGAGTTGAGAGGGTAAATAAGGTAGAGACAAGAATCAAGACATCCCAAAACAAGGTTGTCTCCTACCAAAATAGATGAGATGTGAATCATATGCACGAATCATATATTGTCAACAAATTGTAAATCTTTCGAAATATAAAAGAGATTTGAATTTGCAAAGGACAAGTGTGGAGAAAATATTGACAAGAAAATACATTAACCAAGTAAAGTTTATATCATACTACAAATAACAAGATATGATTTGACCAGTGAATAACACATTCCTTTTTTTTCCAAAATAATTCTATTGTTCTCAAATAGAAAATTCACTTAATCTGGAGTAAACACCAAACAAAATTAGATGAATTTCTATTTAACCAAATTTTTTTCAAAATATATCAAACTTGAAAAGATATTTTGTCAATGATATCTTAACGCTTAGAGTAATAATTGGTCAATTAATGGTCATTTGACAGATAATTGTGAATAGACAAAACCAATAGATCAGCTAACTACAAATTAATTGATCAATCAATTGGTTAGTCATCTAAACCAAAAAATGGGCAAATGATCAGAGCTAGACTTCATGTAGTAGTATAATTCTAAGTATTTAAACCTAAAGAATGAAAGAAACCCCTTGTCTTCCAAAAACCAGAACAAACTCAAGCTAGATAATTTATAAGCATATAACTATCTTAGGATTGGACATATGGTAAATTTAGATTATACTCAAGGCTCCATCAGAAATTTTCTCTTTTGGATCAAATTGGTTTTCAATTTTATTAACCAACTTATCTCATGTTGGAAATGTTTAATTTATTGAGTTTCATTGAAAATAAGCTCATTTGATCTCATTTTCTGTGTATAAGAAAATTTAGTCCTACATGGAGAAGAAAAATAAAAGAAAAGTTCTTTATATAAATATATTAATACAACTTTATTGTTTGGATGGAAGGATGACAAAGCCTTCACGCATGCGAGCGCGCGTGGCGCAGGCTCATTGGCGCTTTAGGTGCATTCTTAGCCACACTTGGCACCTTGCATGGTTGCAGAAGTGTTCAAATTTTTTCTGGCCTATTAAAATTTGCACATTTTAACTTTGAAAAGTTTTTTTTTTCATGTAAACACTTGTAAACTTTGCTAATATTCTCCCCCAAATCTTCATATTTTCATTTCGATTCCCCAAATCTTTAAAGTTGGGACCAAAAACCCTCTCTATTAGTTTATGTTTATTTTCTAATGGTGGCATGATCAAAATACATTTTTACCTTTAACAAAAGCGGTATTTCCCCCTTCAAATCTCTCTCTCTCTCTCTCTCTCTCTCTCTCTCTCTCTCACTGACTCACTCCCTCTCTCTCGTCGCCTTCGTCGTCCGCCAGGACACCACCACATGGACCCAAACACCGCTGACCCGCATTGTGGATGTGGCTTTTGATTTGCGTTTGCGACTCCAACATTTTCACCTTAATCATCTTCACAATTCCCAAAGGGAGGGGCAGGGGGCACTACTCAACTGCATCAAACTGTCCCATGCCTTCAGTTTTGCCACGAAATCGACCACATAACTTTGCTTTGATTATGAATATCAAGAGATTCCAATGCACTCAACGGCGAAAGTTATCTCCTTAGCTCAAATGCTATTGGATAAGGCAACCATTAGAACAACCATGCCCCAATTAAGATCTCACTATTATTCTTAGAGTTTTTAGTTTGGGTCTCATTGTTATCTGGCAAGTTGTCACATAGATCTTGTTGTTATTTTAAGCAGTAGTTATACATTACCACCATCTAGGGCCCCTTGTTTGCTTCAGAAGAAATTCTGAGTTTGTGAAATGGCTCCTCTTCGGGCTCTTTAGATGTTAGTTTAGCTTGAAAGAGAATATTAGAAGAGATTTAGTGAACTTTGGTGAATCCTACGTAAATCCTATATAGCAGGACCTGTCAGTAGGACTACTTTCGCATTTATATTTAAAGAGAAAGGATTCCGAAGATGCATAAAAATGACGAAGAGAATCATTTATATATATATATATTTGGGTTATATTTGGAGTTGTGTTTCATATCCAATTTATACATTAGGTTGTTGTGGCATGTTGGCTTAGTGTCAGTTGTAGTCGGGTTAGATTTTGGGAGACCATGTTGGACTTGGGTCATTGGTCTAGATCATTTAGTAGTGTGAGATATCGTTAGGTGATGAATAGTGTAGGCTAACACTAAAAAGGACCTCTTGAAATGTAAGATGTGGCTTGGCTTTTGTTATCCTCTCATTGTATGAGTATTGTGGTCAAAATTTGACCCTCACAGGATGATAACACATGTCCTAATAATTAAGAGCCATTCCAGAAGCCGCTCTTCTCCCCAAGGACGCTTCCATTTCAGCAGCTCTAATGCTCTCAGCCATCTCGGAGCTCTTCCCATTCCGGAGACTTCAGCTCTGCACAAGACAACTACGACAACAGATTATCCCTGATCCCTACCTTTAATTACACTACGGCAACAAATCATCCCTGATCGCTGCCTTCAGTTACCCAGTTTGGATCTTCCTCCATGATCATAATGTGAAATATCCTCCAGCCCTGACAATTATGGATAGAGGCGGATTTCTCTGCATGCAATATCAACAATCAAGTGCCAATTATCATGACCGTTATAGCAAATAAACACGTGCAGATCATACAGTTACGAGGACCATGCCCATACCATCCGCCCCCATATACACAGATCAGATAAAGGATAAATGACTCTTCTCCAACGAGAAGGGGGCTTTTTTCCTTTTTTCGAGAAAATCCCAGCACTAAGACCCTGACATACGATCTCTATAAATACTGTAACCAGTGGATTATTCTCCTCCTCCCCTTGATTTTTTTCTGATTTGGATTTTCATGTAAAACTCTTGTTTCTCTCTTTTTTGTTTGTACATTATTTTTACTCACACATTCCCTAATTCCGCACCCTCGCTTGTGGTGTGGATCGACCATCCGATCGTTCTTGGTGAAAAATCTCCACCACAAACTAGTGAATTCATTAAGATATAAGTCTTAACACTCAGATCTCTCCCCTACCAAACCTATCTCAAAAAGCCTCTCCAACGAACCATGACCCCGAAGAAGCAAACGACCACCGGTAACGGGACTACATCCAAAGGCAAATTCATTGTCCCCGTTGGGGCATTGTCTCCCCGAACAACCTCAACTTCAGCCCCATGGAAAAGTTTGTCTCCGTACCCTCGCAGGGGTTAGCCGGAAGTGGCCACCTGTCATTAACGTACGAAGCCTAACTCCTCCAAATGTTCGCTGACATGAAGGAGGATATGGTGAAGCAGCAGGCCCTATTCGACCGTGAGTGGGAGCAAGCGGCGTAAGATCGAGAAAATGCAGCCCGTGAACGGGAGAAATTAAAGCGTCTACATGATCAACTTCTCGCCCAAATCATGACCCTCCAAAACACCCCAGGGCCGCGTCCATCACCAGAAAGGCCCACTACTATGGAAGCCCAAGGAAGCAAACACTCTCAGAGCCAAAGGCATCGTAGAACAGCCTTCCTACTCCTTCGGAACAATCCAACTGCGGGTCGAGCTCATCTCATCCTCGTACGAGAGATCATCACGATCACTCTCCGAGAAGGGTAGAGGAGTTCGTCCATGTCCAAGATCTCGACAAGCTTGTACAGAAATGAGTCAAAGAAGAAAGAGTGTCGCATCATAGCAGACTCAGAATCAGCACCACAGATGATGCACCCAACTCTCCCTTCTCTGAGCATATATTGGAATGTGAATATTCCAAGTAGTTCACAATTTCGACCTTTGACTGCTACTTCAGTCAGAATGACCCGGTTCAACACCTTTGCTAGTATCAAGATAAGATGGTGATCTATTTTAGAAATGACTCCATCTCGAATCTTCCCCTTCAGCTTGAAGGGAGTAGCCTCCAATAGGTTCTACTCTCATCCACCACGCTCGATCCACAGCTTCGGGGATCTTACCAGATTATTCCTCTCTTAGCATTCCTCCCACCAGAAGTAGTTCAAGTAGAACAACCATCATCTCCTCTCCGTCAAGATGAGACCCTTCGACAGTCTTAAAGCATACATTGGTTACTTTCATAATCAGCTAGCCAAAGTACACGGCTGCAGTGAGGATGCCTTCGCTCTCGCGTTCATCGGCAGGCTATGGGTCACTCACCCGCTATACAAGTATCTGGTTAAGTACAATATCACCCATTAGAGCGAGGTCCTATACCGAGCTCAACTATACATCCAGTTAGAGGAAGCAATGAAAAGCTCCACCAACCAATCGTTTAACCGCGATGACGATAGAGCAAACTAAAGCTGCAACACGGAGACCACTCTGTCAACAACCAGGGTCGCGTGCATGGTATTTTCAAGAAGCAAAAATTCTCAGACCACCAGCAGAGTCCACTCTGAACTTACCGGGTGGACGACAACTTCACTCTGTTGAAGCTCCCGATCCAGGATGTCTTCGAAGCCATGAAGGGCCAATCCTAGGTGAAACCTTCGAAAGTGAAGGCGCTCGCTCTTGCTCATCCCAGAGCAAAAAACTATTGCTCCATCCATAATTGCAAGGGACACCGAATTTTCCAATGTTGTCCCTCCGCAAGAATCTTGAAGGTCTTTTCCAACAAGAATACATTCAAGAATACATCTTTACACCCGGACCGCGTCTGAGACAGAAAGACAACACGAGACCTCATCTTCGACTTGATCATAACACATGGTCACTCAATACCGAGCGGTTGCTACACCAACCCTACAAATAAGAAAAGGAAAGTTTCTCCAATGGATAATACTCCCTGTATCTCATTTCAATTTTCATGTATTTTTATTAAAATCATTTAATAAAAAAAATATTCTAAATCCTAATGGTTTTCCTACTCCTTCTAAGGATCCATGGAACCTACTCATCGGTTCTCACTCAACTAGCCTATGAGCTCTTCTCTCTGGGGTACTATGGTTGCATGTCCGAGGAGAGATTCCCCCACTCGATATCTACAACATCAACATCCAACTCCTGGCTTCCTACGTCCTTAACAGGATCTGCTAATCCGCTCACTAGCCCCACCCGGCTACTCATGAGCTCCTTCTCTCGGAGACCTCTACTTACATGTTTTGGGGAGGGAAGCCCCACTCGAGAATGATAATATAAGCATTTGTCCTCGAAACCTCTCTGGATCCTTCCTAATCAGGTCTCTGCCAGTCCAACTCCGTAGCTGAAGGCTCCCCTCACTCAGAGATTTCCATATGCGTGTTCTGAGAAGGAAAATTTCCATTCGAGAATAATTACACAAGCATCTATCTCCGGGCACTCTTTGGCTCATCCATAATTGGGCAACTACTCTCCGGAAGGCTCATTCTTAATCAGGCAACTATCACCCTCAAGTCTCATCCCTGGTTGGGTAACTACCATCCAGAGGGTTCATATCTAATCAAGCAACTGTCAAGCTCATTCCTAGTCGGGCAACTACTGTCTAGAAGGTTCATCACCGATTAGGCTACTGCCAGCTTTTCTGTGTTTCGAGGAGGGAAGGACCCACTCAAAAATTATAGTGCAATCATCATCTTTGAGTTCCTAAGGCTCATCCTCAATTGGACAACTGCCTCCAAAGGCTCATCCCTAATCGAGCAAGTGCCTACCCATCTCCACAGGTGAGGGCTCCCCTCACTCGGAGTCCTATGCTCGTGTGTTTCGAGGAGAAAAACCCTCACTCGAGAATGATAACACTAATATCAGCCTTCGAGCTTCCCTCGGCTCGCCCCCTACCAGTAGGGGGCCAACCAAATGGCCCAGTCCATCTCCGCGACTGAAGTTCTAACTTCACTCGGAGATCAATGTCTATATGCTCGGAGATGGAGACACCATCCGGAGATGGTAATGCGGACACATCACATTCTTGCCATCCGAAAGCCAGACCTTCAAAAAGTTACGATCATTCACAATACAAACCAGGCAAGATTTAAACATGACTCAGTCATTTCTATTACAAAATAGATGCAATTATGTTTCATTAGGTTTCATTATGTCGTTACATCTGACAAACAGAATACATGAAATCATTTATATCTCTGTGTTTACTTCTTGAAAAAGAAATACAAGAGATCCAAAAACCTATTTTGCCACCATTTACAGACCCTTGATACAAGAACATAGATTTGTTCATCGACAGAGATCTTTCAAGAAAGTCTTTCATTCTCGCCAGCGCCATGGCTCCTAGCAGCAACTATATGCCTCGACATCAGTTCACACGCCGCCAAGGCAGCCAGGCCAGCAACACTCACTGCATCAATTCCCAAAAATCCCTCCAAGAGCGAGGCACTGACGTCCAACCAAATGGACTCCGATAAAACACACCAAAAGGAGAAAAAATATTTATTTGCTGCGGTGTTCTGAGGAAAAGGATCAGGCTCCAGGTTGAGAAGCAATTCACCAGTACTCTCTATATTCCTTTCCTCATACACCCTATAGAGGGTCGATCCCTTAGAACGATCCTCACCCCCTAAAAATCGGGCGACTTGAAACCAGATTATCAGCTTCAATCGAAGCGAGCTACCGAGCAATCGCCCCATGCGGCAGAGGCATATCACAAAACAAATGTTTTGTGATAAACTCATCACAAAGATTGACATATTGTGTCAATCAGACTCCCAAACAACCGGGACTTGACCACCACCCTCTCCACCTTTCCTTTCTCTATCTGATGAAGAGGAGAAATGATACATGGCGACTCGACAAGACAACAGAGGAGGAATTCAGAGATAGAGATTACTCAGAGAGGAGGCTACTTCCACCTGAAGGATCCAGCCTATATATAGATGGAGGAGGAGCCAAACCGTCTCCAGTTCAAAATTCTCAATTCCCAAAAATCAGTTCACATCCCAAGATTTTTGGTCAACCGAAAAGGCGTAGTATCAACTGATACTTCCCATGATCTCTGTCATCATGGCACCAAGATCAGAAGGGACGTCAGTTATAAATTTCAAGGAACCGAATAGATCTGTCAGTAGTGTTCTAAAAAAAGGTTTAAGCGGCCGATTAATCGACCGCTTAAATGTTTTCGGCCTGAAATCGAACAGAACTTGAAGAAAGCGGTCAGATTATACGGCCAGGCGATTAATTCGCTTAAGTGACGATTAAGCGTCTAATCGGTGATTAATTAGTGCCTGTTTAAATGTTATTCAATCATTTTCTAAATGGGTTGAATTTCGAAACTCATTAAGCTAACTAAACTCAAACCCGATCCAATAATTAGGAATATAACTTGTTGTGTGTTAGAGAATTAGGGCTCGCAAGCCCTAAATTTATCCGCATCTTCGATCATCCTGTGGCAACATGAAGCTCCTGAATCTCACGAAGAAGCTCTCGATGCTCACGGCGATAGGATGATGAAGCTCCTAAAGCCCTAATTTTATCTAAGCTCCCAAAGTTCACATCGGCGACGATCCTCCCGGTGAATTAAGGCTCCCAAAGCTCGACGACGAAGTTCATAAAGCGTTGATCCTCCTGTGGCGACCTCCCCCTCCCATTGCGGTTGATCCTTCCACCGTGACCTCCCTCTGTGATGATAAAGACCCCCTCTGCGATCAGCTCTCTGGTCAGCAGCAAAGCGTTGATAGCTACCTCCACTTGCATCGACAACGACCTTACCCTGGTCAGCTCTCTCCACCGCACGTTTACGTATTTTGCTTAGGCTCTTGTCAATAGTCTTTATTTTTTAATAGGCTGAGGAGTATCTCAAACGTGAGATGGATAAAGTTGCACATTACTTACAGTTACATCTAACAATGAACTAAAATTGTTAGAGGTATGTTGCTTTTTGAAAGAAATACATATATTTGTTCATTTAAAAAGCATTTTTAATTATAATTATTGAAGGTGGAGGTACATTGATGTACTTTGAACTGAATAACATTATTACTTTTTAAATTCCTCATAGTACTAGCAATTTAATTTTTTAAATTATGTTTGCTATATCTTTTATGCTTTTTTTAGAGTTTATAGAATTCATATTTGCATGTTTTAAGTATTATAACATTGTAATATATCAAAATAATAATAATATGTGTAATCTATTTAATCACCGTTTAAACCGTTTAAGTATTATGCGCTCTCGGACCGCGCGCGCACTGAAACCGCTTTTTAGAATATTATCTATCAGCCTATTGTGCAGTCTCTAAGTCAATCCAGAAGAATTCACATTAATGATCTAGATCTTTCCTGCCCATGAGTATCAAGATGAGTTTAAAGTCCCAAAGAATTTCTCATGAACTTCACTCTCCGACTTTTCTTTCCCAGGCTCCGACAAGTAAAAGAGCGAGGGGCATCTGTAGTGGTCAAAATTAAATCCTCACAGAATAATAACACGTGTCCTAGCAATCAGGAGCCTCCGTCACTCTGTAGCATTATAGAAGCCGCTCTTCTCCTCGAGAAAGCTTCCATCCCGGCAGCTCCAATGATCTTAGTCATTCCGGAGCTCCTCCCATTTCGGAGATTTCAGCTCCACATAAGACAATTACGATAACAGATCATCCCAGATCTCCGCCTTCAGTTATGCAACATGATATTTCTTCACGTTCACAACATGAAACATCTTCCAGGCTGGGCAGTTATAGACATAGGCTGGTTTCTCTGCATGAAACCACAACAATCAAGCGCCAATTATCTCGACTGTTATAACAAATCAATACGTGCAGATCATGCAATTATGAGGATCACGCTCGTACCAGCTGCCCCATGCACGCAAATCAGATAAAAGTATAAATAAACCTTCTCCTCTAATGCGCAAGGGATTTTTCTTTTTTTTGAGAAAAACCCAGCACTAAGATTCTGGCATACGATCTTTATAAATCCTACAACCAGTAGATTATAGTGGATTTTTTCCTCCTCCCTGTGATTTTTGATTTGGGTTTCTATGTAAAAATCTTGTCTCTCTTTTTTTGTGTTATGCATTATTTTTATTCACACACTCTCTAATTTTCTACTCTCGCTTGTGGTATAGATCAACCATCCGATTGCTCGCGACGGGAAATCTCCACACAGTGAGAATGAAATAGGAATGTGAGAGAGAGGTGAGAGGGAGAGAGATTACAGTAATAGAGTTCTCTCTTGTAATACTTATAATTTCTTCCTTTATAGTGGACCTATCTTGCATTGATGCTGAGTGGAGTAAGACGAAGTTGGTTGGCGGAACCTCTTAAACTTGGTTGTCATCTTCTTATGTTATATTCTAGTATTTGCAAAACTTGCTCTGATATCAATTGTTGAGACCACAGCAACAATCAGGCTATGACACCAACTGTTGTGTGTGCCCAAGATTGTGATTGATGTTGTGAAACCGTGACAATATGTAATACTTATAAAAGAAAACTAATAAGGTAAAGTAGTAATATCAAAACAAAAAAATAAAAACACGAAAATTTAACGTGGTTCAACAAATCAGGCCTAGTGCATGAGGAAAGAACTTGAGAGAATTTTATTAATAAACTTGATACAAAAGTTCTAACCTTCCTATTGATTCCCAAAAGAGTGCTCACCTCCCCCTTGAATCCTTCTAAATTATAAGAGTATTCTTTTCTCTTTGCACCATCACCTACTCCTCTCTTTGCATTGGCTTTCTATATTCTTCTTGTGTTATTACAGACTAGGTTACAATATTTATTTATAAAATTTTACAATACAAACTCTATTCGAACTATGAGATGATCTTGGCCGTCGGATGCTTGAAGAACTTGATCAATCCTTATAGGAGTTGATTTTCTTGATTTAGAATAATTTTAGACCCTTTAATCTTTAGAAACACATCCTTCAATAAATAAAATATGAGTTCTATTCAGAGTCTACCAGAAAAGAAATCTACATGCGCCCAAAAAGGATATCAGAATCTTATTTTGGGCTTCTAGCTGTCGGTAGGCTTGAGCGGGCTGTGGACATGCCCTTATTGACAGGCCTTTGTGGCTGTCAAAAATCTGATATTGATTTTTTCTCCGTTGAGTGCTGTCGACATACTTGTCAACAACCGTCTGTTACGGTCAAAAAGCCTCTCGACTGCCCCACAGTTTCTTGACATGCTTCTTTTCTAAGTTCTTCTCTAATTTTGATTAGATCTTATTGGACTATCATCTCCTCTTGAGAAACAAGACAATTCACAATAATCTTCATCTTGACTTGCTTTTCAAGTCTTTAGCAAAATACATTACAAATTTAGAATTTATCTTGATTCTTTTCTTAATTGTAACTATACTGTGAAGCCTTTTTTCATGCCCCCTCCCTCTGGGGTCTTTGGTTGTTTCACCGCTATGCCTTTGGCCATCACTTTGCACGAATTCACCCTTTCTTTTTCCTACAAGACTTTGACCCGATTCACGTCCCATCATAATCTTTCTTGAATCTCCACCATGCGATGAGCTCCCTTCCAAGATGTCATTAGAACTCCACCTTAAACTGAGTTCCTTTCCTTTAGCTTGTATACCCTTCCACACTTCTCTCATTTCAGAATTATCTAGTCTGCTTATCTAATCGTGATGTCTCTGGTTACATTGGATCCGACATCCCTTTGAGTGGAGCGCCTTTATGGATATTAGATTGTACAGTGCCTTCAGAACATACTTGACCTCCTCTAGAGCATGCATCACCCCATCTCTTCCTGTATCATTGACTGTCTCCGTGTCGATGATCTTGCAAGCTGAGACATCCACTATTTTGACAGTCCAATCCTCCTTTGCAACCAAGGAGTTGGACATCTCCTTCTGGGAAGATACATGAAAGGCATTACCAGAATCTAGTATCCAGCTTTTATCTGTAGAAGTTTTATCTATGGAAGCCGTTAATATATAGGTGTCCAATACCCTCTGCTATGTCTGCCTCCAAAGTTTTCTTTTGTTCTTCAACCACTTTTGTCGGTACTTGCAGTCCTTCTTCTAATCACATTCCTTATGGCAAAAGTGGCATGTCTTTGACGAACCCAGACCTTCCTTTCCTCCTCTTCCTTTGCTGCCCATGACCACCAAACCTGAAACTTCCTGCTCATCTTGATTTGGCCTTTTCTTGATCTCGTTTGATAACAGAGTTGTCGTGGCCTCCAAGATGAGAGTTTTCTTTCCGTAGAGTATGGTGGCTATGATATGATTACATAACTGCGAAAGCGGATTGAGAAGTATTAATGTCTTATCCTCCTCGTCAATCTCACATCAGCCAATAACTCATTGATGTTCTTGTTGAAGAAGTTCAGATGCTCCAACACTATTGTCCCTTCCTTCATGCATAGCTCATATATTTGTTTCTTCAATTACAGCTTGTCATATACAACGTTTCTAACCTTGACCACAAACTCATAGCTGTTTCTTCATCCATCATGTTGTACATGACCTCGCCTGTGAAGCATAATTAAATCATGCTTGCCGCTTTCAGATTTAACTCGTCTCAATCCCGCAAGTTTTGCTGATTTTACCTGCAAGATTTTGAGAATACCCTATTGCATCAACAACGCCTTCACCATCTTTTATCATAGATCAAAGTTTCCTTAGCCATTGAATTTCTCGAGCTTAAACTTGCTCGCAGAAATTTTAATCTTCAACATATCGTCTTATTATCAACCTTAAACTCTGATACCAATTGTTCCCAGAACTTACTCTGATACTAATTGTTGAGAGCACACCAACAATTGGGTTATGACACCAATTATTGTGCGTGCCCAAGACCATGATCGACGTTGTGAAATCATGACAATACGTAATACTTGAAAAAGAAAATTAGTAAAGCAAAGTAGCAATATTAAGACAAAAGATTAATAACATGAGGATTTAACGTGCTTCGGCCAAACCGGCCTACATCCAAGGGGAGAGAAGTTGAGAGAGTTTTATTAATAAACTTGATACAAGAGATCTAACATTCCCCTTAATTCTCACAAGAGTGTTCACCTTTCCTTTTAATCCATATAGATTATAAGAGTATTCCTTCTCTTTTTGCATCATCACCTACTCCTCTCTTTGCATTAGCTTCCTATTTTCCTTGTATTGTTACATATTAGATTACAATCTTTATTTGTAAATTTTTACAATGCAAATTCTATTCGAACTATGAGATGATCTTGGTCATTGAATGCTTGAAGAACTTGATCAATTCTTATAGGAGTTGATTTTTTGATTTAGAACAATTCTAGGCCTTTAAGTTTTTAGAAACAGATCCTCCAATGAATAGAATTTGAGTTCTATTCAGAGTACACCAGAAAAAAAAATCTGCACACGCCCGAAAAGAAAACTAGAATCTTGTTTAGGCCTTCTGGATGTTGACAGGACTGAGCGGACTGTTGATAGGCCCCTGTCGACAGGCACAAGTCGACAAGCCTGTCGAGTACCACACAGTTTCTTAAATTGGTTTTTTTTTCCAAGGTTCTTTTTATTCTCTAATTTTGATTGGATCTTCTTTCACCATCATTTTCTCTTGAAAATAATGCAAATTCACAATATCTATATCATGTATGTTCGGTATAATCTCAAGGTGTGCCGATCGGAATTGGGGAAGCTTCCGTCCCTCAACAGGTTAAACTAACTTTTTTATTGAGAATCCTAATATCTAGCATTCAATTATTTCTACATTTAGAAGTTCCTTGAGCAGCAAACAAACATCCAAGTGTTCACTAAAGTACCCAAAAACCCTTGAAGTACTCCACACTTCGTAGAAGTTATTTCAGAGACTTAAGCCTATTCCGAGCAAACAAAAAACCCTTTATTGATATAAGAACTACGTATTCTCATGGCTGTGATTGTGAACAATATTTGAATTTTAAATATTGGTAACAACTACACAAGATCTTAAGTTTTAATTCTTTTTTCCCTTTTATTGTAATTTTTTATTTTTTTATTTGGTAGTTTTCTTTTAGTCTCATATCGGTTGTAATGGGATCTTTCTGTTGATGTAGGCCTATTTAAGGCCAAGACTGGTATTGTTATTGATAGTTTTTGGAATGAATTAAAATTGCTTTGAAAACTTTGTACCTGTGTGCTTTGGGTGAGAAGCCCTAGGGAGAGAATCTGCCCGATTCCCCGTCAATATTTGAATTTTAAATATTGGTAACAACTACACAAGATCTTATAGTGAAACAAATAGTTTGAGAATAGGGGTAAGGTGTAAAAAACTACTAAAGATAAATATTGGATCTCACAATCACAAATATACAAGTTTACATAGTAACATGAGTAGTTTATGGTCAAAACTATATCAATTTAAAAACTCTCTGCATAACAATGGGAACTCACCTAAGCTACTAGATGTTATGACCATATCCAATGGTCAGCTATCTAAATAGAAAATCCACTTTTCCTCCATCACCTACATCATTTACTTGTCCAATAAGAGTTAGTGTAAGTTTTATTCCCTATCCATTGAAGATGGATATGAATAGCATGTTATTTAGTTATGCATTTGTGGATGTTCTACCCCTAATCAAAATTGGATAGGGAATAAAACTTATACTAATAGAAAAACTTAAATAGAAATTAAAATAGTAAAAGTTAAATATAAAGTTAAAATAGAAAAACTAAAAGAAACCTGACACATGTTAATAATATGAAAGAAGCTTTATAAAGCCTCAAGAAAAATTAATTAAAATATTGCAAATATAAGAAATAGCAAACATACGTGCTTAATCTTGAAAACTAGTACCTCAAAAGAAAGAGAGTTGGGGTGATTAGCAGTAGAGGAAGAAAGGTACCTTGTTGGAGGAACGAATCGTCGCTCATGATATCACAAGCGGTTTCTGTTCTCGTATTAGAAAAAAAAGGAGAGAAGACGACCTAAAATAATGCCTTGTGCCCAAAAACAAAGCAAGCACCCACTCGTTATGAAAAATCCTAACAGTCCAAATATTTGTTCTTATCAGATAGGAGAAGATCGAAACAGAATTCTTCAAATAGATTTTGAATGCAGTCTTCCAAAGTTCAGATTGAGTCCTTTTATTCGAGCACAACGAAGGAAGGGGACGGCTGGATTCATACCAGTGGACGGCTGAGATTATTTTATTCCGTTCCTCTCGAGATATCAAAACGCGTGCAGCGGTTCAAAAAGTTGGGCTAACGGAGAGTCCAGTGTTCAATACACAGTGCCCTACGTCCAACCGTCCACGTTTGCGCTTTTATACTTGTTCTCCAAATTGAGTGAAGTAAAGTTTTCTCTCGTGACTCATTCACAAAAATTGTATGTCCTTTCATCCGTTTATTTTCAACCTCTTCTGTCTCTCCCTCGCTCTTCACCTCAGAGTAGCACCTGTAACCCCCCACTTTCTCTCCTCCTCTTCTGGTGCTTCTTCTTTCCTTTTTATCTCTATCTCGCTTGCCCCTATCCTTCTTATTCCTCCTCTTCCTTCTAGCAAATCCCTACCCTCCTCCTCCTGCCAGCGATCCTCCAATTCTCCACCTTCTTCCTTTACCCATCCTCCTTTTTTCTACTTAGTTTACATCACTACGCGATGGACTAGTTATAGATAGAGGCGCTTGGGTTGTAAAATTCTCAATTCTTGATCGACCCTCACTAAAGGTGATTTTTTTCCCTTTAAGCAGTCTTTTTTTTTATTTATTTAGGAAAGGGATTGGAGGTCATCCTCTAGTTTATTTATAAGATATGTCATCACTAAATATTCAAGTTAAAATTTCCCACTCAACAACTATGAGAATTGAACTCCTATACTAAATATTCATCAAATCGATTGAAGAGAGGTTTTCTTCATTGGTTCCTTCACAAATTGTATCTGATGTCCCTCTGTTTGTTTTTCCCCTCTCTTTTACTCTCCGCATCTCCCTCCCTTACTCTAATCCGCCACCCGTTAACTCCTTTCTTTCCCCTCCCCTCTCTGACCAATCGCCTCTTTCCTCGCCTCCTATCTCCCCCTCCCCCTCTATATAACTCTCCTTTTCCCTTTCCTTCTTTCTTACATTCTCCTCTCTCCTCTCTGTCTTCTCTCTCAGTCAACGCCTTCATCAGTCGGTTTTTCACTGCGACAACGGATAAATCCTCTCTTCTTGTCAAAATCGATCAAGGTAGGTTTTCTCCTGTGACTCGTATAGAAACTTTGTCTACCCGTCCATCCGTCCGTCTTCATCCCGAAAGAGAGCAGCGTCGACACCTCTTTCTTCTTCCTCTCTCACCTCTCGCCTCTTTCTTTCTCCTCGTTCTTCCTCTCCCCCTCATCTTTCTCTTAATCGATCGCTTAGTTTTTTAACGATATGCTAGTCAATTTAAATTCACGCGTCTATATTAATAATCCTATCAGTGTGTCCGTCCTCGACTATTCAGAGCAAAAAAACCCTCCTTTCCCCTCTCCCCTCTCCGATGGGCCGTCGCCGATCTCCCCTTTCAGCTTTCCCTTTCCCTCTCCGATCGCCGATGTCTCCTTTACCCTCTCCCTCTTTGGATTGGGCCCAACTCTCAGATCACCGGCACGCCTGCACGCCCAGCTCTGCACTTGAGGAGAGGATTTCACCCTTACTGGCTCTCTGGGTAATTTGTGCCTGTGAAGGACGAGACCCCACCTCGCGCTGATCTCCCAGTTCAAGGCTCACTACCTATGAGTGTTTGGATAGAAAAAGATTGCTTTTGTAGTGATTTGGTTTCTGGGTTTCAGTTTTTTTGTTGATTTAATTGGTTGATTTTTTTGCGAGAATGCTTGAATGGGGAGTTTGTGAGAGTTCCCTTCTCCCCAAATTCGCCCTGATCTCCGCCACCGGCGCAAACGCCTCCGCCGTCTTGATCTCCACCTTAGCCTCGTTCTCCTCTCAAGCGGGGCCTCTGAAAAACTGAAACTGAAGTTAGTATTTTTGAGTTTCAAATTTGAGTTCAACTCAATACTATTACGAATTTTAGCTCTATTCAGCTGATTATGAATTTAGATCTCATGTTTTATGTTTAAATAAATATTAGTTCAAAGATCACATTTTTAAATAAATTCAGATTGAATATTAGTCCTAGAACGAGTTGGTGCAAATGTGATATTTAAATAAATTCTGGTTTATTTAGAGTTGCATTCAATTTAAGTTCATAAAATGATCGAAATTGCTTCTATGGGTAAAACATGAGAAAAACCAATTGATTTGAGAAATAGGTTAGAAGAAAGAAGGATGAATTTTGATCTTATTGAAAATTGAATGAATTCATTGATATAACAGAGAGAATGAATGCGCATATTGTTGGTTTGTTTGTTCCCATATATAATTTCACTTGTCCATGTGTTGGGGCTTAGAGAATTTGGACCCGTGAAAAAACGAGATTCTTTGAGAATTTGTATGAACTAATGGATTCTGAATTTTGTGAAATACTGTGTAAATTAACTGGGGGAAAATAGAAAGGATGTGTTAACTTGTTGATTTGTAATGATTTGGGAAATGAATGTGTAAACCAGTATTCTCCAAAAAAATGAATGTGTAAACCAATATTCTCCAAAAAAATGAATGTGTAGACCAACTGATTTTGTTTACTTTATCACGAATTTTGTGAATGGATGCGCAAACCAACTCAGATGTTGTAAACTCTTTTATCCTAATAGGATGGAATGGATGGAATCTGAGTTTGGAACTTTATACTCCTATCCTTTGTCTGAAAAAATTTAAATAAAATCAGACCACCGGTTATGCTTTTAATGGGTTCAAGCCGAATGAAAACTAAAATGAAAAGGGGAAGAAGAATTATTGAACTGGGGCTCATGTTTGAAGTTTTTTTTTTTTCTGTGAAAGAAAAGCTTAAAAAAGCTGTGACTTATATAGTGGAATGGAGATTCACGACTGCAAGTTATGCGACATTTTACCAATTATAGTAGATGTGATTGTTATCCGCATTGCTTTTGTATTCTATTAGACTGGAAAGCCACTCAAAGCCTCACCATCGAGTTCTGTGAGGACCGTCATCATTCTTGGATCAGATATCACAATTTTTTTCGTGTTTCTAAGACAATTTTATGAATATGTGGTTTTCTATGAAATTTATTAGTATTTCTATGTTACAATGATTTGTTTGTTTGTTCGTCTTGTGAGTATCAGAGATTTATGCTGAATTTATAAGAAAGAAGACCCAACTATGATGAATTTGTTTTCTGTTATCTAATTTCTCAATTAATGTGTAGAGTTTACACTTATTTGAATAACCACATTTAGATATTAGATTTTTCGTCATTTTTGGGGCATGGGTGGTACTACGCAACCCTGTGAACTTAGGAGTTTCTCACAATGAGACGGTTGAGATGGTTTGGGCATGTTCTAAGTAGGTCGATGAGTGCAGCAGTTTGAGAACTGCTAAGTTCTTAGTTGACTGAGCAACATGAAATAGAGGTAGGCCTAACGAACATGGAATAATTGTGATACTTCTTCCAATGCTTTCGTCAGATGATGAAAAGGGTCTTGAGAAAGTATTATGTTTATCAATTGGAGCCCGTGTCATGTTATGTGCAAATCTTACCACACATATTGGACTCATCAATGGTGCGATGGGTACTATTGTAGATTTTCGTCTATGCATCTAGTTGCAAATCCTCAATTGACAAACCCCTCGCAGTAATGGTTGACTATGATAATTATCATGGTGTTTGCTTTCGTGAAGATACCAATATAATACCAATCATGACCCAAACATCCAATTGAAAAACATCAAGCGGAATCTCATGTTAAATAACTAAACTACCCATTATCTTGTGTTGGGTTATAACAATACACAAAAGTCATGATCTTACTCTTGATCGAGCTGTGGTAGATATTGGTGACAGAGAAAGCCTTGAATTGACTTTTGTTGCATTATCTAGAACCAGAAAGTTGAGTGACTTGGCATTTAATCCAATGTTCAGTTTTAAAAGGCTGCAGAAAATTAGAAAATGTAATGGTCTTAAAGGTCAGTTACAGGAGGAGGAACACCTAAACCTCATGCAATTCATGCTTTGTTGAGTTTGAAAATCCTTATCATCATTTATTAAGTTGCTAGTATTTGAGTTATTGGGTTATTGTGTTATTACCCATGTTTACCTATTTACCCTCCTTGTCTTCTATATAATCTTGTACCTTCTCTTATGAAATCAATCAATTCCTTTCTAGGGTTTCTATTTCTCTACATGGTATCAGAGAAAGAAGAAACCCTAACCCTAAATCCATCTCCTCAAATCATCTCCTAACCCTAAAATCATGTCCTTTTTTGTCGTCCCCACCCACAACATCTTCTCCAAAACTTGCCACACCCTATCCAACTGCCGCCGCCCCACCCCATCCTCTCCAAGAGGTGCCGCAAGCCTCTCCAACTGTCGCCGTCCATCCTCCATCTTCTCCAAGTGGTGTCGCAAGCCCTACAAGGCTCCAAGAGGTGCCGCCTTCTCTTAAAGGGCCCCATCAAGTGCCACAATTACTCCAAAAATCAGATTTTTACTTCAAATCTGGTCTTCTTGATGCTTTACAGGAACTATCTGGTGAGATCTAATCTGTGTACTGCTTAAAAATCAGATTTTTAATCTGATCTGTTTTCTTACGGTTATTTATGCTATTGTCTGGTAACTAAGTTACTTGCTTTTCTTCTTACTGGTTGTTTACTGCTACTACTGGCTATCTTTCTGGTGATTTCTCTGACTGACTATTATGTCTGAGACTACGAGTTCATTCTCCATTATGATCCCTTCTTTAATTGTTGAAACTTCTGTCCTCAAGACGATGTTGGGGACTACAGTGAAGTTGAATGGCTTCAATTACTTATTTTAGGCGCAGGCGTTCCACATATTCATTGGCGCTCAGAACAAATCGGCTGTAGGAGGCCGCATATTCATTAGCGCTCGGAACAAATTGGCTCACTTCCTACAACCTTCACCTGCTGATTGTTCTGTGATGACATGGCTTCTCAACAGTCTGAAAGAGAAAATTAGTAGTAGTGTCATGTTCTTGACTACTGCTAAGGACATGTGGGGTACACTGAAAGTGATGTATGACAATGAGAAGAATCTCTCGAGAGTGTTTGAGATTTATGAGCGACTGTTTGAGCTCAAACAGGGAGACAGATCTGTGTCTGAATTCTATGGCGAACTCAAAGGTCTTATTGATGAGTTAGAGATGCAACAACATATTGTTATTGATGCGGCAACACTGAGGGGTATCTGTAGTATCTCGCAGTGTCAAAGTTTCTATCTGACTTGAGCCCTTTACTATGATCCCAGGCGCGGGGTCAGATTCTGGGAGGAGATAGTATTCCCACATTAACTGTCACCTTCTCTAATGAAATTAATCAATTCCTTTCTAGGGTTTCTATTGCTCTACAACATTTGTATGTTCAAATTGGAAACCTTCAGTAACAAGTTGTCATTGATCAATTCTTAGTCATGCTATTTTATATGATTAACTGACCGACATCATAATCTCCCCTCAACAGTACGGAAGGTAAACCTGTTGTGGAAGACAAGCTTGCTGTTGTGGCTGCAAGTTTGATTTCTGCCTATGACAGTGGAGAGCTTCGTGAAGCATTGGAGGAAGGTCAAACTGGTTGGAAGAAATGGGTTAAGAGCTTTGGCAAGTCATCGAAGCGCAAGGTTAGTAGACGTGCATGAACTCGAATGAAATCTGTGACTGGAATTTAGATCTTATTGACAGTCAGCTGCTGACCTGATTGCTAATTTAAAATTAAAATGATATTGAGATGGACCATTTTCATTAACATGCTCTTTCTAGTGATGTCCGTTTTGTTTCTTTTCATCTAAAAAATATATTTCCCATGCAAAAAATCCAATATGTTTTCCAAGGAAATATCCACATAATTACTAACATTTCAACCCATGCATCATGATGCAAAATCATTTAGCATATCATTGATTTGACTAAGAAGGTATATGCAGTTAATCATCCATTCCTTATGACATGCCATACACTTAAGATTTTCCATGGCAAACCAATTGGTGGCAATTTGACAATAGAATAGGTGACAATGCTATAGACCCTCATTTTCACCATCTAGAAAGGGCAAACTAGGACTCACACATCGAGTTGATAAATAGAGCGGGCAAATCTTTTGCAGGGATGAACTCAAAGATTCTTGTTTTTTTTTTAAGGGTGTTGAAAGTGGGTATCCAATAAATTTACTCATACAATAGAATTTTTTTTTCCTTCTTTCCCCTGAAGTAGAATGAAACTGGAACAGTTGCAATCCCTAGAAAGGGGTTTGCATTATATAGTAGAAGTAGATATAAAACAGGCGAGATAGACTTGTGTAGCTCCGGAAAGATTCGAGCCCGAATCTTTCCCACTCAAATACCAACACCTGACATTCAAATATAAGATCCACTCCGTTAAAGTTGATCTATATTATTTAAAGTAATCAAAAATCAAGTGTTTAGAATATTTTTTGCCCATTCATCAAGTGACACAAAATGGACGGCCGAAAATAGTGAGTTGGTTAGATTTATATCTTTAAACATACAAATTCTTGATCCGGCCATTTGATCATGATCTAAACATCTAAAAATCCCTTTTGTTAGGTTTCAAATGTTCTACACCATTAAACTAACCAACTCACTATTTAGGCCGTCCATTTTTCTCCTACTTGATATATGGCAAAAAGTATTTAAAATACTTGATGTTTGGTTTATAGATACTTGAAATAATATAGATCAATTTTAACGGAACCAACTCACTATTCAGGTGATGTATGGTTGTATTTGAGTGGGAAGGATTCAGGCACAAATCCTTTTGGAACTACACAAGTCTATCTCTAATCAGGCCCCTCAAATTTGAGGATGCTCACTGACACAGCGAATTAAAAAAGAAAAAGAGAAGATGACATAAGCAAACTGCCTATCGTCTTTAGTGCTTTAATAGAAATGGCAGTTTCTGGCATATATCAAGTAAAGTCTAATAAATTTAACAGACAGTTCTGCGAGGATCTAATTATTCATCAGTTAAATATGCTTTTGTACATTTTAACACTCACGTAGTAGGATGTTTGCAATCCTTCTTGAGGTTCTTGGAATGTCCGGTATTGGATACATTTAGATACCTATCCACGTGGTGCGGCCAAGTAAATCTGATTCTAAATCAATTATGATTTGCACCACAATTTGCAGACATCTTCAAATTGTGCCATCATTCTCTGTTACGGTTTCTTCAAGAGTTTAGTCTTACTAGCCATTCATGAGCATTGCTGTTTGACAAGCCCAGACTGGTTCCGTCAATTTTGTCTTTATATAAAGTTTATATGCGTACAATTTAATATCAAAACTTCTCACTTTGGCTGTGACTCATTCGTGTTTCCTGTGAACAGGGAAAATCTCTTTTCATGCCCCTTGCTGACAGGAAAGCTCCAGAGCTAGACTGGGAAGCATTCAGCACCCACAATGAGAGCCTGTTGCCACTCTGTCTAATTAAAGCTTGATCTTTAGTAGGGATTTGATGTTTTTGGATACCCCTCAAGCTTTTGCGAGTTTTTGAAGAATAATTTCCGCGAGAGTGATGAATGTTCCAGTGAATCTAGGGCTTTTTGTACTGCAATTTTAGCCTTTCTAGTCCAATCGGTTGTACAATGATTCGGATGTAGTTTGAGTTGGCTGTTGGTTTTGCATCTTTCTCGTCCAAACTCTCTATTAGTGCTACTTATCTTAATGCCTCGTCTGGTTGTGCTGTGCAAGTTGATATTTCACATTATATTCGTGGTTTCTTAGAACCAAGAACTTTCTGAGTTGAGGTAAACTTCTTTGGCTCTCTGCAAAACTGTTCAGCTTCCGGCCTTTGATCATCATTGATGTATTTGATGATGATGGTAACTATATATATATTTTAAAATACAATAAACTATTAGAACTGGGCTTTCGAGTTTGAGGTCTCATTCTTCCCTCAGAAAAAAAATAAAAAATAAAAAATAAAAAATAGTACAATAAACTATCATTGACTTTTTATAGAAATTCTATATTTGTGGTCTTATTGCTATCTTCAAAGTTTCTGATAGTGTTTTTGAGCTCATTTTTCAAATTAAGCAGCGAAAAATCTACGTAAACGAGGGAAATAATCCGAGTTGCATCTCAACTATTAAGATCAAAATTAATTTTCTTTTCCCCCATAAAAGAATGTAAATAAAATGTAATTTCTAAAATTTTCACGAGACTGGTGCCCTCCCTTTCGTATCTTGGGATCTGCTCTTTGTAAACTACTAATATTTGAAGCCTTTTTAGACACGCAGACCTTTGTTTAGTCTAGGGGAGTACTCTGCAAAGCTTCTTCACATAAAGGTGGTAACTGCAAAATTCCCTTTCCACGTAACCGAGCTCCCGTTGGAAAATTCAAAATTCAAAAACTAGCCGTTAATGGAACATCCCCCTAATTCAACCCAACGGCTCTTTCCCTATTAAACAACCGAAACCCAACCCCACTTTCTCTCTTCCATTCAATTCATCATATCTTTTCTGAAAAACAAAGAAAACAGAAAGAAGAGACGAGAGAGAAAAGAAACAGAGAGTAAGAGATGTCACAGCAAAGAGCCATGGATGCTTATGAGAAACTGGAGAAGGTAGGAGAAGGGACCTATGGCAAGGTTTACAAGGCCATCGAGAAGACATCTGGAAAGATCGTGGCCCTCAAGAAGACCCGGCTTCCTGAAGACGAAGAAGGCGTGCCTCCCACGACTCTTCGAGAGGTTTCGATCCTTCGGATGCTCTCCATTGATCCCCATGTCGTCAGGTGCTGGATCGTTCATTTCTTTTACCCAAAATTGGGGGCTTTATTCATATGGGTGGAGTTTCTTTCTGAGAGATTTGATGTCATTTCTGATGGGTTTTGTTTCTTTTGTGGTTTTCTTGGTTGGGTTCCACTGGTTATTGTGTGGTTTTGATTTCTTGTTTGATGGGTTTTTGATCTTCTGCAGTTTTTTTGTGTGGAATTTTTTTTTTTTTTTGAGGGACGTTACTCAATTTTTCTTGATCAAGGACGCTCTTTTCTCCTTACTTATTAAAGTAAAATTGGGTTTTACTTGTGGATCTGGCGATTTTGTGAATGATCGATGTCCTTTATGGATTATCCTGTTAGGGTTTTGTTTCCATTCACTAGGTTTCTTGATTAAAAATTTCCTTTTTTTTTTTGTTCTTTTGGTGAATTGAACTCATTTTTCTTTTGGGGGCCAGCATTTATCATGAAAAAAGAGAAATTCTGTTTGATCCGATGCTTAATTTGATGGATCTTTTGTCCTTTTTCATTTATTTTTTCTTCTGGGATTTTTTTTTCCTTCCTTTGTTTTTTTTTCTTTCCCTTTCTGGACATGAGTTTCTTTGTTTACCTCAAAAAGAAAGAAAAAGAAGAAACTTTTCTGATTCATATGAATACTTCTCGCTTTTGTATGATCCGATGGATCATTTTGATGCGTTTTGATTTATTTTTCCATTTACTGTGCTCGTATTTGTCAGTTTCTTTTGCAAATCTGAGAGAACTTGCTAACTTAGCTTCCATCAAATCTGAGAAATTTCTCTGTTGCGTCTTTAGTTGAAGGTTAAATGCTCATTTCTCTGCTAACCAAGAATCTACTGTAAATTTGTAACTAACCATTTTAGGATTCCATCAAATCCAGGTAATAGAATCGGGTCTGATACTCAATGAAAATTGGGAAAAGGAAATCTTTATTCTACTTTTGTACTGCAATTTACTGCACTTTATAATTTTCTGGAGTCTATCAATCATCTAATTCCACTGCCAATTGTAGGCTGCTGGATCTGAAGCAAGGTCAAAATAAAGAAGGGAAGACAATTCTGTACCTGGTTTTTGAGTACATGGACACTGATCTCAAGAAGTACATCAAAAGCTTCCGAGCAAACCATAATTTGATCCCATCTAAGATTGTTAAGGTACTTAGAACCTCAATTTGTTCCCATATACAATTTCAACTAACATTCATACAATTCATTTTATTGTTTCTTTGTTTAGACTTTGATGTACCAACTATGCAAGGGTGTTGCTTTCTGCCATGGGCATGGTGTTTTGCACAGGTAAATATTCATATTAATTAACTTGTTTCTTCTCACTGCCTAGCTAAATCCACTGCTGCTTTCTTGTTGCAGAGATCTGAAGCCTCACAATCTTTTAATGGATCGGAAAACGATGATGTTGAAAATAGCAGATCTTGGACTGAGCCGAGCTTTCACTGTTCCTATAAAGAAGTATACTCATGAGGTATGAGATTTTTCAATACCTTTGTCCCTCATTTGGCTGCAAAACCTGTTGTTTAGTAGATTTGATCGATGTATTGTTGTTTTAGATCCTGACACTGTGGTATAGAGCTCCTGAAGTTCTTCTTGGGGCTACTCACTACTCGACACCAGTCGACATTTGGTCCGTGGGCTGCATATTCGGTAAGCAGTTTCTCTTCTTTGCAGCAAAAAGTCTTACATCGCAAACGTTGGTAGTTTCAATACATTATTACTGCAAAGCTAATTCTACTCTTCTGTGATTACTGAAATGTAGCCGAACTGGTTACAACTCAACCACTATTTGCTGGGGACTCTGAGCTGCAACAGCTCCTTCACATTTTCAGGTGAAGTAATTTCTCATTTGTTGGTTCATCTGTGTTCTTTCATTTGTTTATCTTTGTGGTCTTTGTGGCTGACTGATCTTCTCTTCCCTCATGTTGTGATGCATGCAGGCTGTTGGGCACCCCAAATGAACAAGTATGGCCAGGGGTTGGCAAGCTGCCAAATTGGCATGAATATCCTCAGTGGAGTCCAAAGGATCTATCATCGTCTGTTCCCAATCTTGGAGCTGATGGTCTTGATCTTCTTTCGGTGAGTCATGTTTGTATTTTTTGACAGTTTTCTGACATAATTTTAAATCATGATAATTATCTGATCCTGACCACAGATTTCTGCATGTTACTTTTTCTGTATGGTTCTATTGGCTCTGCACACATAGTTTTGGTTTGTAATGTGTGAAGATAATGATACAGGTTATCTAGTTGAAAGAGCAAGTGAAATAAACCAGTTATTTCGCTAAACCACGAAAAAAAAATATAAAAGCTAAAATAAGATGTGTATGTTCAGAAGATTTCTGCAGATTAAAATGGTCGTGGCATATCCATTTAAGGTGCAAATCCCTAAGGTTTGCCCCCCTCAGTAAATTAGAAGTGGAAGAGTGATGCAAATTTGAACTGGAATCAAGCTCCTCCTAGTTGGGCAAATATCTTTTATGACGTGATGAATAGTGATGCAAATTTCAAAAGATATAAAAATTGCATATGTGCCTGTTAAATGATATAGGGGAATACATCAGATATTTTGTAATGGTGTAATTCTCGAATGCTTGTGCAGAATTTTCTCGAATGCCTTTTGGCTGCAGAATTAATCAACAACATGTTTTGAAAATGGTTGATTGTGGTGTTTGAGCAATTACGACATGTTAATATCGGGTCTAATTTTCAAAGTTTGATGTATTCCTTTGGGCTTAGGCCCCACTTTACCCAAATTATCTTGTCTCATTTCTTTTACTTTGAAATTTTAATCTCTGCAGAAGATGCTGCAGTACGAGCCAGCAAAGCGGATTTCTGCGAAGAAAGCTATGGAGCATCCCTACTTTGACGAGTTGAACAAAGCATGCCTTTAGAAGCCTTAAAAGTAGAAGATGCTATGCTCTGGGTGCTTTGGTGACCTTTGATTTCAGTTTTGGTTCTTGCTTTCCTCAAGCATATATAATATGTGCTTTTGTTTTAGTACAATTGGTGGTAATATGTTTAACCTGGTTATGATATCAGATGCAGATGGTTGTTACTGCATGTTTTATCAGATATGTGCACAATCATCAGAGATGTAACAATATTATTCTTATTTTTCCAATGAAGCAGTGGAAAATCATTTTGTTTTTGTTCCTGCTTATCTGCTATCCTTTATCATCAAGTTGACATGAAGTATTGCATTAGTATTCATATATAGTGTATTAGCTACAGTTTTTTTTAAATTAGTAGTGGGAAATTACTTTTTCTTCCTGCTTATCTCCATAGTCAAGCGGCGTCTGTAACTCCTCCATGGGCCACACTGGCCATGAATACGAGAGAGAGAGAGAGAGAGAGAGAGAGAGAGAGAGAGAGAGAGAGACCAAACCAGACAGAAGTTTGGTGCGCACGCCACAACTTCTACTTTCAACAATTTGTACTGCAGTGGCTCTCAGAACAGATAACTACTAATACTGACCCATTACTTGTAACTTGGTTGTTCCCTCACCATCTTAGTGGTATCATCTCATGATAATAGCCTACTGTAATCTTCACCTATTGTAACTCTTGCCACACTGGCCATGAATTAAAGAGAGCGAAGGAAAAGGAAAAGGAAAACCAAACCACCATATTTCTTTGTATAATATCATTGTCATGTTTTATGAGATATGTGTATGATTGGTATCACATGAAGAATAAATTCAGATGAAGTTTTATTTGAGTAACGAAGCGGTGAGAATCATTTTTTCTTTTTCCTGCAGAATATGCATTTTATATCTGCATTACCCTATTTTCTTGTGATACCAGTAAGATTATCAATATTGTCATACCAAAATCATTATATAATACACTTAAGTGTTACAACCCTTCTTCTACAAACCACTAACTTATAAATAAAGAAATGTTTACACCAAATATTGATACACTTGAATTGAAAAAAAAAATATATTATTTGGTTGGTACACTGTGCAACACAGCCTTTGAGACACCAACTTGAACTGGAGACATGATATTGGTGCATTGTGCAACAGAGTTATGCTTATAACAACAAGTGGGCGGTGTTCCTTTGAGACGCCAATTTGAAACGGACATGGTATGTGTAGTTAAAATGCTGCTGCAGCACAACTAGCAACTGATGCAATCCTACCAGCAATCGATCCCATTATGATACGAGCCACATGAAGAAGGTGGACCAGAGAGTGAGTGAAACTGAAGCCAAGGAGTAAGCCAAAGGAAGATGTCAGAGCATTCACTTTCCCCGGCCCCAGACAAATGAGTAATAGTACCTGCTGTTGTGCGCGGGAGACAACAACCAATAGAGGATCCAATCGATCTCAATCACAAAGAATAATGAAATCAAACCACGAAGAACAAACCAATCGCAAAAACAGGATCTAACGAGGTTCGGCCAACGTGCCTACGTCCTCGGGGCAATCAATGGAGAGATTTACTATTAGGAAGATGATTACAATGGCTTATTAGCCTCTTTTGAATACAAGAGAACCCTAAGCCTTTCTTTTTCGCAGGTTTTCCAGGTTAGAAACCCTAGAAAACAACCCAGCAGCTTTTATACTCGCTGCTCCGCATTTTGCGGAGCAGCAGGTTTTTGCCCAAACCCGATGATCGGTCGACCGGACCGGTCGACCGATACTCACTGAGAGACTTGATCTCTCCAGGTCGGTCGACCGAGCCGGTCGACCGATTCTCGCCGTGAGTTTGGTTCCTCATGTCGGTCGACCGTTCCGGTCGACCGAAACTTCCTGAGAGTTGGCTCCTTCAGAGCGGTCGACCGTCCCGGTCGACCGCCTGACCCCTGTGCACGTTGTGCACGTCGGTCGACCGGTCCGGTCGACCGACCTTCTGCCAGTTCTGCTGCTGCTGTTTTCTGCCGTTTCTTCCATCGTCTCTTGTCGCCGACTTCTTCGACGATCCCTTGATGGTCCGGGTCAACTTCCTCAGTAAAATCTCTCTCTCTCCAACAATTCTCCACCTCGGCGAAGATTCCAAAATCTGAGCCGACATCCAACGAACCCCAGTCTATTACCTGGCGAAATCGACACACGATCTCGGCGAAATCGACACACGATCTCGGCTTGCGCGCACCGGACGAAATCGACACACGATCTCGGCTTGGAATCTTTGGCTCAGCTATCCACTGGAATGCACCACATATGCCTTCCCTATACTTCACCTTAGGAGAATTTCTACGCTTGCCGATCATCAACCATGGCTCCTTCTTCGCAACTTCCCGACCTCATGAAGACTTCCACATGAGTCAACACTGACTCTCCAATTGACCAGCTCTATCTAGTCTACCTGTCTTCCACTGACGGTCCAAACAAGTCTGCAAAGAGCACACCAAACATCATCGGCTTCAACTGGATGCACACCACTCCTTATGCAAGCTCCACATCTCCTCTCCGGAAGATAAAACTGTTCTTCGAGATCACAACTCTTCACCTCTACGTGAAGACCAACTGGTCACACCACTTCACCGCTACATGAAGTCTCTTCACCTCTGCATGAAGTCTCTTCAACTCTACGTGAAGCTCCATTGACCATACTTCTTCACCTCTACGTGAAGCTCCAAACAACTTCTCGAGAACCCAGACATAGCTTCATAAGAGTTGCATCACCAATGGCTGCGCCTTTACGGCTGCCTACGTACCTTTGCCCAAAAGGATCAAGCCAACCGTAGTTCATTAAAATGAGCTTCATCAAGCTCCAATAATAGTTCCTGTATCTGCAGCAGCGAACCTGTCAGACTGAGTCATATGAACCTCTTCCCGACCATCATGGAGAGCAACGGCCTTCAACTTGAGCTTGTCGCGTTCACAAGCTTGAGATTCATGCTTCCTTTCCCACATACGTGGTTTCACCCTGGTTCCAATGGCTGCAAACAACTCGACATCCTCAACAATGTCGTCAACCTGTTCAGCATCTCCCTTGGTATCTTGAACTCCTCCCGGTGTCACCTCCGATGAAGTCTCCTCTGATGCCGAACTACCTGAAGATGATGGAGTAGCATCAACCTCCACCCGCTGCGATCTTCCCTTGGTCTTCGTCCTCTCCACCTGCTGAGAGACGATGGACTTCAACCCTGAAGTCTCTCCAAAAGTGACATTTCTGCTCATCACGATCTTCTTGCCTTCGGGGTCCCACAACCTGTAGCTGTTTCCCTTGACGCCCAAATAGACAAACCTCTTTGCTCGCGGATTCACCTTGCCATTCTTGGCACTGAAGTAAGCCGGACTTCCAAATTCCCGCAGCATACCATGATCTTGAGCAATTTTTCCAGACCAAATATCCAATGGAGCTTTACCTCCTATCACAGTCGATCTGTTCCTGAGATGGCTAGCATACTCAGTCGCCTCAGTCCAAAGCGACTTGTCCAATCCTGCATTAGACAATAACTTCCGAACCTCCTCCAGCAAGGAACGGACCATATCTTTAGCCAACCCGTCTGTACCTGTTGAGAAGTGTGTAGTAATTCCTGTGTTCTGGCCAAACTGTAGGAATCGGTCAATGTCTCTTCCAACATTGCCAATATGAAGCTCCTTTATCTTCCTACCTATCTGCCTCTCCATTTTTCCTCTCCACTTCCTCAACACATCTAGGGCTTCACCCCTTTGTCTCATCGGATATATCCAAACTTGCCTAGATGAACAATCAATTACCGAGACAAAGTACCTGTGACCTCCAAGCGATGCCGTCTTAGCAGGTCCCCATACACTCACGTGAACACGATCAAGAAGACCCTCTTTGTGGTGAGAACTGGTGCTGAAACTCACCTTCTTCTTGTCCAGAACCCTGTGTCCACCTTCTGACTTGCAGGTAGCAGCACCTTCTACTGATTCCATCTTTGCAGGAGCTCGCAAAGATTCTTCTTCTTGTCCGGCTTTTTCCTGCCAGATCCCCAGGCCAACCTCATCTGTTGTACTCGAAGTCTCCACCTGATCTGTATTCGTACTACCCTTCAAGTAGTATAGATTTCCTCGGCGGACGCCCTTCATCACAACCATCGAGCCCTTGATCATCCTGAGATCGCCATCTCGAATCGATTTCATCATGCCCGATGCTTCCAAAGTTCCCAAAGAGATTAAATTTCTCTTCATCTGAGGTACATACCTCTCACCTGTCAGCTCTCTAACTGTCCCATCAAACATTCTGATTGGGATTGTACCAACACCCTCCATGCTACATGAGTGATCATCACCCATCACAACCGAGCAACCTTCCAGCTTCTCAAAACTGGTGAACCAGCCCCTGTTAGGACATGCATGGTATGTTGTACCTGAATCCAGAATCCACTCATCTTTACATGAGTTATCAACACTGGGAGTACTGACTGAAAAAGAGAATCCCGACGAGTCCGAATCTGCCCCATCTGTCTGTGAACTACTCCTCTGAGTCTTCGTCACCTTTGATAGATTTGCTTCAGCATTCGACTCCTTCTTCTTCCCCTTGAACTTTGGGCAATCTACCTTCCAGTGCCCAATTTCTCTACAGAAAATGCACTGATTCCTTTTGAGGTCCTTGAATCCCGGCCTGGATTTCGATCTTCCTCCAATCTCTCTGCCCTTCCTTGATGAATTTCTGCCCCTTACTCCAACGCCTCTGCCACTGAGCTTGACTGAGAAGACTGTCTTTCCTTCTTCCTTGTTTCATAACTCATCAATGCAGAAGACACCTCATGGTAGTCCAATGTCTGCCTACCATTGATAAACGTCATAGTAAATGTCTCATACTCCTCCGGTGGGAGTGAATTCAGGAGAATGACTGCCTTGTCTTCCTCTCCTACCACGACATCCACGTTTATCAGGTCCATAAGGAGCTTTGTGTATCGGTTTATGTGCTCATTTACTGTGCATCCCTTCTTCATTCTGAAGCTATACAGCTTACTCTTAAGCTGTAATCTTGACTCCACACTTTTGGTCAAGTACTTCTTCTCTAGGGTTTCCCACAGATTCTTTGCACTCGTCTCATGTTGCACAAGGTATTTGATGTCTTGTGTCAAGCATGAACGAATCAAGCCACATGCTGACCTATTCATCTTTGCCCATTCCTCCTCGGTAGTAGTGTTCTTCTTCCTCTCCAATAGGAGAGTATCCTCCAGATTAGATGCGTTCAACGCATCCATCACCTCACACCTCCACATCCCAAAATTGTTAATGCCATTGAACTTAACAACTTCGATTCTAGGGTGAGTATTCATTGTTCTAACAGATGCAACTTCCTCTGCCATTGAGATTCTTTCCTTGACCCTCTAACTATGCGGAAGATCAAATAACTTGAAAAATAGATCTATTACCGAGATAAAAAATGTGATTTTTACCTCTCCCGTGAAACCCTAGCTCGAGTTCTCACAAGATCTATTTCACCACCGATCCAAAAAACCCTCCTTGAGTCCTCCGGAGATCGACACACGATCCCTCGAACACCCAATACCTCAGATCTGAGATCGACACACGATCTCCACCGGATCCGATCTCGAGGCCTCCGGATCTACAGAAATCCCAAAGAGCAACCTGGATGCTCTGATACCACTTGTTGTGCGCGGGAGACAACAACCAATAGAGGATCCAATCGATCTCAATCACAAAGAACAATGAAATCAAACCACGAAGAACAAACCAATCGCAAAAACAGGATCTAACGAGGTTCGGCCAACGTGCCTACGTCCTCGGGGCAATCAATGGAGAGATTTCCTATTAGGAAGATGATTACAATGGCTTATTAGCCTCTTTTGAATACAAGAGAACCCTAAGCCTTTCTTTTTCGCAGGTTTTCCAGGTTAGAAACCCTAGAAAACAACCCAGCAGCTTTTATACTCGCTGCTCCGCATTTTGCGGAGCAGCAGGTTTTTGCCCAAACCCGATGATCGGTCGACCGGACCGGTCGACCGATACTCACTGAGAGACTTGATCTCTCCAGGTCGGTCGACCGAGCCGGTCGATCGATTCTCGCCGTGAGTTTGGTTCCTCATGTCGGTCGACCGTTCCGGTCGACCGAAACTTCCTGAGAGTTGGCTCCTTCAGAGCGGTCGACCGTCCCGGTCGACCGCCTGACCCCTGTGCACGTTGTGCACGTCGGTCGACCGGTCCGGTCGACCGACCTTCTGCCAGTTCTGCTGCTGCTGTTTTCTGCCGTTTCTTCCATCGTCTCTTGTCGCCGACTTCTTCGACGATCCCTTGATGGTCCGGGTCAACTTCCTCAGTAAAATCTCTCTCTCTCCAACACCTGCCATGTAAATAATCTGCCAAATGCCCTGTTGAGGTTGGTAGTTATGGTCTTCTTCATCTTGATGCCTCCGCCAAACTCCATCGACTTGACATTTTTTATTTCATCTAGAGCACTCGAGTCTTGAACGAACACCATCAGTTTTGATACCATTTGTTGCACGAAATTGATATGCTCTGATATCAATTGTTGCGTACATAACTCGGGATATCATACTTACTATGATACCAATAGTTGGGAGATACGGAGATCCCCACCGACGATCTCAAGCACGCCATGAGATTAATTATTTCGAGCACACAAGATGAATATTAAAAGGTACAAGAAGAAGAACACAAAAGGTACAAGAAGAAGAACACACAATTTAATGTAGTTCGACTCAAATTGACCTACTTTTACGGGGAGAGAGCTTTATTAATAAACTTAATACAAAGAGATCTAACATTCCTTTTGATGACACAAGAGTATCACTTTTCCTTGAATCTACACCTAAATTATAGTAGTATACATTCTTTCTGTGCATATTCACCTTGCTCCCTCTTTCTTGACTTTTTAGGTTTTTTGACTTTTTAGGGCCTTACATTGTTGTTCACCACAACTTTTTTCTGCTTTTCTGCACCACCTAAATCCTAAGTTACAATCTTTTATTTATAGGATTTACAATACAACTCCTATTTAGATTATGAGATGATATTGGTCATTTAATCCTTAAAAAATCTTGATCAATCTTATTAGGAGTTGATCTTTTTGATCTAGAAGGATTCTAAACTCTTTGATCTTTAGAAACAAATCTTCATTGAATAGGAACTGAATCCTATTCATAATTCTCCTGAAAAAGAAACTCGCAATTGTCTGAAAAGGAAAGTATTTCACCTTAATTTGCTTCTTCTGCTTTAAGTCATCATCTTCTCCAATTCAATTGGATTTTCTTGGACTATCATCTCCTCTTGAAACACCAGGCAAAATCCCGGTAGTATGTGATTTCCCCTAAAAAAGAAAAAAAAAAGAGTATGTGATCCATATACTATCAAATATTCAGGCTAAAATAGGTCAGAAAATTATATGCCAGGTTTGATTTTGCATGAAAGTGATACAAATGCTTCTGAGAATGGGTTTGCAAATCTAAATGAAAGATACAATTGCTTCTGAGAAACTAATTCTGCTGTGGGGAAATTGCTTTACAATTTGCACCAGAATGTGTTAAAAATTCATCCAAGGAACACAAGTTTACATAACAAAGGAACAGAGAGGCAACAAAATATAAACTGATTGCCAAAAATAATTTAATGAAAGATTCCTACACTAAAACTAGATAATAAATCTACAAGTGCACCCAATTACTTATTGGTTATGTTTTATACATTCAAATTACATATTTATGTGGATGGGGAACTAACATCATCCCTATAGTTGCAGTTCATTAAATATTACCAAATTCATATATAAAAAGAAACATGAAGCATACCTATGTTCATTGCAGGTGGAACACAATATTGAATCAGAAGAACAAACAGCTTCAAAGGATCAGCATGCACCAGGCCCAAGCTTATTGCTCCTTAACTATAACTACGACTATCATGGGCAAGAGGAAATGGCGAACAACTCCAATAACGAGTGAGAAGCGAACGCCAAACCCACGCAAAGAGAAGGCAGAAATAGATACAACTTTGTCAAACGATTCTAAACAAAGTAGAGAAGTAAATCCTGTTAAAGTTATTGTACCTTTGATGAGGTTTCCTCCCATTATTAGAGTGACAGTTGATGTCACGCCCCGCTTCCCAAAATACGTGGAAACAGAGTCGCGACGAGAGTCGGCGACTTATATACGCGAGGAAAATACCCCACGTATACACGTTAAGCCTAAATTAACCTGAACAAGCTATAAATCAGGACTATAATAATCATCGATCACTGCAATAATACATATAAGGCTACACATGATCTCAAATGAAATAAGGAATAGAATAGAAGCTAAGTGTGATATACAGGAATCAAAAAATAATAGTAGGAAAAAAGAAAATGTAAGAATACCAGAATCAAAAGGGAGAGCGTCCAGCTCCTTGCAAGGCGTACAGTCTCATCGAACACCTGCACAATAGAAACAAAGCGTCCAATATCTGGACGTGCAAATCCAGGGTCGTCAGAAAGCGACCTGATGAGTGTGTGTGTAAAGAGGAGAACTCGTGCATATAAACAGTGTGCATAAATAATAACAAGATAAACTGCAGTCATGGGATAACCAAATAACATGATAAATAAACAACTGAATAACAATGATATGAATAAGTGTGCAGAAAAAGGCAAGTAAAATAACTGTAACAACCAACTGATGTCTAACCTAACATATGTCACTAGTCTGGTATGTAATCTGGTCATGTGTATGGTCATATGTCATAAGGCAGAGTATCAATTCAGGGCATAACACAATGTATTTCATTCAAATTATTCAATAATAATCATTAGTATTCTTTGTTATTTTTGTCCCTTTCCCACCGGCGTCCCATAACACCGATAGTTCACACTGGAGCCCGCACTTCCAGTAGAACTCATCCGAACTCTGATATGCGGGTATCATTATTCGAATAGGGAAGAGACCAAATAACATATGCTCATGGCGTTATCATTATACAGGTATGTGTGTATGTTAATATGCACTGAGAATGTTTATCACGCTAACACCAGGTGGCACAGGCAGGAGATAGCCCTACAGATTCAAGAGGTGGCCCCCACCACGTGTGTGGTGTGGCACTTTACTCCATGTGGCACTTTGCTCTGAGGGAAATGGATTCTAGAGGTGGCCCCCACGGATTCAAGAGGTGGCCCCCACCATGTGTATGGTGTGATACTTTGCTCTGTGTGGCACTTAGTTCCATTCAGGATCCACCGGACGCTAGCACGATTGTGGGATACATCCTCGTCATCCCGACACCAGGCGGCATGCTCTGCCGGACGCAGGTCTGACTGTGCTATTAACAGGATAACAGTGCATGGGACATGAGTACAGGGGATACAGGAGTTCAGGGTACAGAAGTACTAGATGTCAGGTAGCAGTAATATAGTCATGCCAAGGTCCCGTAAAAGGTGTCAGGTGTACAGTCAGTTCGTTAGTATTATTTATAACAATCAATATCCATGTTATTTTGATTACTGGGACGATATGGTGACGGTAACAATATCAGTACAGTAACAGTCAATTAGTAATCGTATACACGGTGAATAATATCAGTAACAGTGAACAGTAACAGTAACCGTGTATGCGATGAACAATAGGACTGTACAGGGTGTTACGGTCAAACAATCTTTTCCCAGTAACTTTCAGTAACATGAATTCATACAATAACGAATCCAGATGCTGCTCAATGGACAGTCTAATCTAGAACCTGTCGATATCTCATATCCATCTGCACTGAAATACAATAGTAACTAATCTATCAACTAACTGTCTCTATACAATCATCGTGAGCATCAAGTATCAATCTGCATCACTAATCTGGTACAATAAATTATCGTCTCAATAAATCAATAATCAGTCTCTCCCTATCAATCTACTCTGATCCTCAAGTCATCGATACATATAATCTCTGAGTCGCCGATATATCTAACTTTCAATAACTGAAATACTACATGTTCTGATACATATAATCAAATTCTCCTATTTCAATTCGATCAAGATTATCACACACTCTCACTCTATCAAGGTCAATCACAGGATCCCAAAGTCAAGTAATATATCAGATATATATCTAAGATCTATCAGGTCAAGTCAATCCAACCAATATCTATTCCTCAAAATCATATTCATCCATCTATAGCCAATATCATAACTCCAGGGTAAAGTCCTCAGTCCATAAAAGATCTAGGAACAGCAGTCAGACTAAAGTTAGTCGACTAGGGGAAGGAGCAAGTCGACTAGGGTAAGGGTTAGTCGACTAACAAATATAATAAGTCGACTACAAGAAATATAGGTCGACTAATAGGATGGGTAAGTCGACTAACAGAAGTAATAGCCAGAAACAGAGAGTGAATGACCTACAGGACAAACACATAGTCGACTACAGTTAGGATAAGTCGACTAATATAGGATATTAGTCGACTACAAGAAATGGCAAGTCGACTACAAGAAATGGCAATTCGAATATGGTAGGTTATTAGTCGACTATAGGGAATGGGGTAGTCGACTAGGGCTGGTTACAGTCGACAAATAGAAAGTCGACAACTATTCTAAAAGGAAACCTAGTCGACTATAGGGCAAAGGTAAGTCGACTAATAGGTGTATTAGTCGACTAATGTAATGGGTAAGTCGACTAATGATCCTGCAAACCTGATATTGAAATACACCTACATATATCTCCACATTCTCTTCAATGTACACATGCTATACTCACGCACACAGTACCCAAGCATATAGGTTTCTACATTACATCTGTGCACCCATAATAACTTATACACATATAATCAAGTAATATATATAATCAAGTAATACGTGTGCACTACACATTAATTTATACCACACACATAAACATATCTATGAACACTTAAATTAATTAAAGAGAGAGAGATACTCACATGAAATGACGCAGTTTCGGAACCGAATCGCCTTCTGGTCTTCACTGCACGAACCGGTACTGATTTACGGATCATCCCATGGATCGGTCTTCGGATCTCCTGTGTATCGGGTCCACAACGAGCACCAATCCGAATCGGGTTCGGGTCTCCTGCAACGCGTCCAGATCTTACCGAATAAATTCGAAATGCTGTACCACACAACTGAACACTCACATATAAATATAAATACACGCTACACCGACACGTACACACAGACACATACGTGTACACCCACGTACACATATACACATACGAATATACACACATATATACAATATACACATATATGACACACGCATGCACCTACAGTCACACAAAATACCTACAACTACAAACTCACACACACAATACACTCCTGCACAACTATTAACAGCATGCCCACACACAACAATCATGCACCTATATTTGCACATATTTAATTGCAAGTATATCTCACATCTACACTCCCAAATTAGCCCACGCACACACACAGGCACATATTATAAATAACAAAGCAAATCTTCCCACACATTAAATTCCATACACATAATAATTCTCATACATATGAAAATAATTAAGAACCCATCACAACAACATACACTACACATGAAAACAGAGAAGGGAAGAGAGACTCACTCACGCATGGGTGGAGGAGATGGGCGCAGTTCGCACAACGCGGCACAACGGAGTTCATGGGGATGTCGGGGCTCGCCGAAGGCCGTCGAGATGTGCCGTGGCTGCTCCTGGCTCTGCTGGAATGCGTGGCCTGCAGGGGGGAAAAAGAAGAGGGAACATGGGCCTGCTGGGGATGAGTGCGGCAGGGGGAGGAGGCCGGCTGTGGTGGTTGGGGCTGCTGCCGACTCTGCAGCCTGGTGGAGGAAAGGCAGCAAGGGAGGTTGGGGGCTCGAGCTGCCATCTACTGGCGGAGTTGCGCTGGTGGAGTCGGCAGGGCAGTGCGCAAGGAGGTTGCGCCAGAGCTGGGGTTTACGTGGCCTGCCAAGAGGGGGAATCCGGCTGTGCCTTGGTGGGATCTCCAGCCGCGGAGGAGGAGACGGCCTGGACGCTGGATCTGAGTGCAAGATGCAGCCAGGGAAAGGGCAGCCAATAGGGGTGGAGGGTGTTGCTGGTGGTGCTGTTGGCACTGCGGTTGGACGGCGGTCAACGAGTGAAGAGGTGGTGGGATCTCGGGGCACTGGAGGAGTCACACGGTTGTGCGCCAGGCCATGGTTGCTCGGGTGTTGAAGAGGGTGTGGGGCGGTGGGTTGTGAAGGAAGGAGATTAGGATAGGGATTAGGGTTAGGGTTAGTGTTTAGGATTATATAGGGAGTTATTTGGTTATTGGATTTCGGGTTAGAGGGTCGCGGGTTAGGATCTGACGGGTAAATGGGTATTGGGTATTGGGTCTATGGTAATGGGCATGCTATTGGGTTGGATCAAGGCTAAAGAGTATGGGTAATGAATAAGAAATCATAAGAATATTAATATTAAAATAATAATATATAACACACATAATAACCATAATAATAATAACAACAACAATAACAATAGTACTAACTAATTGAATTAATAATTAGTAGTGAAATAATTAATTATAAAGCCAAGTAATTATTTAATAGTCCAAGATAATTTGTGTACAAGATAATTCATAAATCAAGTTATGAAAATAAAAGTATAACAAAATTAATAAATACAAAAAAAATAATAAATACAGTATCTTAAACCAGGGATATTACAGTTGAAATGGCTCCATCACTGCATTCGGCGAAGAAAAAGGAAAAATGTTATAGAAAAGGTAGTTTTTCGAGTGCCAAACAAATTAAGTAGAATAAAATAGGATAAGCTACCAGAGTCTGTAAAAAAAGAGTCTTCCAAACATGGCACCAATTGAAAGAAAGGAGAGAGGATAGAATCAGGTTTCAAGGAGATCTTATTTATAGGTTTCTGTGAAGAATCAAATTGCATCCCTCCAACAGTCATGAAATACTTTGAAACAGACACGTATCACTGAAACTCACACGAAGGGCACGTAAAAAAGGGTCATTATGCATTTGTATCCCTAACACAGGCAATTTCATGCCCAAATCATATGTAAGCCTTTTTTCTTTCCCCACAGAACAATGAAATAGTAGAATGGTTCACATTTCTTTGCATCTCATTCTGTCACGACAGCAAGTGACAGAAGCCTCATGGATCACCTTAGAACCAAACATACACAAAGACCAAAACATACAAAGTAGAAACCAGGTTTGCCGTGGTTTGGCAGAGGAAGACTCCTCCACACCGCCCTCCTCCCTCGAACTTGTGGAAGACTGCGTATGCAAATCTGAAACGTGTACCGGGGCGGAAGCAAAAAAATAAAATCACTATAATATACGCTTTACCAATAAGAAAGATCGTTGTAGGAAAACTTAAAACAATTAATATCAGATATTTTATTTAATATGCGAGTACTTTATCCATATCAAAGTAAGAAACTAATTGTATATTATGCTTATTGCAGGTAAAAGATCCTACTATCAAGAAAAAAAATATTAAAACTGCAAAGCAAATCGGATTCTCTCGTTTGTTATTTATGTGGATAAAAGATCAGAAAAGATAACAGACTAGATGATATATATTTAGACTTATAATTAAGAAGTTAATATAATAAAAAAAATAACTGAGATGATTGTAAATTAGATCTTAACTTGCTTTGTTGATTGTTGGTTGATTTCTAAACTCACGCAGATGAAAACATATATAATCGATGAAAACAAGAACGTAAAAGAGTCGAGACGCTTATGCAGACGAGACCGAAGTTGCTGGATGTGTGGCGAAAGAAAGATTTGACGACAAAATATTTGACGGGGATTTATTTGAGAGAGAAATTTTGAAAGGAGATAGAAAGAGAGAATGAAAATAGATAAATTAGTTAAAGCATCATACTACTAACTGAATCTCATTAAAATATCCCACCACAAATAGAATTTAGGATCGAGAAATTCAATATTCAAACTCAATTTTAAAGTGAAGAAAACTTTTATTAATTGTTGTATTTCGTAAGAGTGAATAAATGATGCACTTATATAGGATACAAAATTGTATTCTCCTACTTCTATGAATTATACAATCAAACTGTTAAAAGAAATCAAAAGCCCAAAAATAGAAAATACATGAAAAATAAACATCATCAAAAGAAAATCAGAAATCCTATTACAATTCTAATTACTAATAATCAAAAATTAAGAACTAAAAATAGAAATCCTATTACCAGTAAACTATTGGATTCATGTAGAGTTGGTGTATCTTATCCAAAAATAGTAGATGTGTCATAATCTTGGTGCCTTGATTTTCGCATCATTTTCCCCGTGTTGAAGAGAGCTCGACCCCGTCGAGTCAGAAATAGAAGTGAATTCATTTTGCTCTAAAATGTCAGAATCAATAAGTTGTAATACACTTTGATCTTTTCATATGTCATCAACTGATGCTCTTCCTCAAATGCTGATGAAGAAAATGTTAATCTCACATTAAGGTGGCCCACTACTCTTGGTTAATTAATTGGATTCCTAATTAAGTTAACTGATATTATGTGTGCCCAAAATTAAAGTTACAATTGTATAAAGTTATTAAATAATCTTTGTGGTATTAAGGGACCATGATGGGTGGTTTTATCACAAGAGATTAATTTGCAATTGTTGACCCTCATCTCTCCTCCTGAAAAGAAAACAGCCTACTCTCTTTTCTTTTTTGAGAAGAACCATCATTATTGTTAGGGTTTGTGCAAGGAAAAAGGAGACAGAGAGAAGAAGGGTTTGCATTAAGGTTTTGCAAGGATTAAAGAGAAGGATCGAGATCTTCATCCATCTACCTTCCTCAATCATTCAATGGCTTCAGGTATGGATTTATGTGTATTATTGAATTATGTGTATTCAATCCTTGAGATGCTTTGATTCTAGATCCATGGTAATTTAATCCGCATGATAGTTTTAATTTCTAACATTTGGTATCAGAGCCGTGTTTTTAGAATCAATACATCTTGGATTATGGATTATGGAAATTAGGGTTTTTTGATTAACAGTTCAAAAAAATCAAATTTTTGATCTTTTAATTGTGGAATTATAAGAGGATTTAATAACCCTAATATTCTGTTTAAATTCCTCTAATTGTACAATTAATTGGGATCAAATTCAAGAAATTAAAACCCTAATTTTCCCTATTTTTGGCTTCAGTCGATTAAACAGAAACCGCACAGGATAACTGTTTCGTCGACTAGCCCATAACACTAATCGACTAGGTCTGTTTCCAGAAAGTTGTGAACTCTCTGTTTTTTTACTGATTAGTCGACTTGACATTTTGATTAGTCGACTAATAATGAGTATAGTCGACTAACCCTTTTCCCAAGTCGACTAATAGATTAACCGAGAGTTGCCTTCCTGCAGGAGTCGACTAATCTTGCCCTTAGTCGACTAACCTATTATTGTGTAGTCGACTAATCCTTCCTATATGGTCGACTATACTTGACCCAAGTCGACTAATCCCCTTTTGTAGTCGACTTGACTTAGCCTTAGTCGACTAGGCTTACCTTGACTAGTCGACTAATGGCTGTTTAATTTCAATCATGAATGTATGTTACACATTTAAGTTATGGTGTTAATATTGATTGAATTGGTCAAGTGACAATGAATTGAAGTATTATAGTATTACTCAAATAAAAGATTAGAGAATATTATTGGTTAGTTTTGTATTCATACGGTTTATTGATTTAGTAGTTGCCAAAGTAACCTATATTAGTAAGCCTTATGAATATACAACTACATAAAAGACTTGTCAATAAGGGTGACATTAAAGACAATAATATTCTCGATGGCGGTCATAGTTAGGAGATTGGGACTGGCCCAAAGGAAAGTCTCTTTCAAATAATTATGAACCGGGGTAGGATAGTGTAATTTATGTAACTTAATGGTGTAGAATTGGATACCCAAAGGTAACATGACTTACTATCTAAGTGACATAAATTATATTAGACCTACATAGGTGATAAAAGGTCTCACCTAAAGAGTGAACACTAGATATGCTTAGGTTTCGCCCAAAGGAGGAATCAAAGTGATATCAATAGTTCATCTTCATTAAATTTAAAATTTTGTATTGATTCGAGGCCTTAATGTGAGCTTGTCCTATTTTGTTTCAGTGAACGTTCCCACTTCCCTTCACACTCATGCAACTAGCATTCCAGCCCTGGATGGTACAAACTTCTCTGAGTGGTTTGAACATGTCCAATTCACACTGGGTGTACTGGACCTTGACATGGCTCTTTTAGTAGAGAAACCTGATGAAGTGACTGCTGAAAGCACAGAAGACCAGGTTAGCCAAGCCGAAGCCTGGGAAAGGTCGAATAGACTCAGTCTCATGTTCATCAAGATGACCATAGCCAATAACATCAAGACTTCACTCCCACATACTACTAGTGCATCTGAACTTTTAACTGCTGTTAAAGACCGATTTAAGTCTGCAGATAAGTCATTAGCTGGCACCCTTATGGCTGAACTGACAACCATGAAATATGATGGTAGTAGAGGAGTTCAACAACACATTCTTAATATGACTGATAAAGCTGCCAAGTTAGGATCACTGGGAATGAAAGTAGATGAATCCTTCTTAGTACAGTTCATCCTCAACTCACTTCCTCCTCAGTTCGGGCCATTCAAGATCCACTATAATACTCATAAGGATAAGTGGAATCTGAATGAGCTGACTGGTATGTGTGTACAAGAGGAAGTGAGACTGAGGCAAGAAGGGCATCACTCAGTGTTGGCAGTATCTCAAGGAGCTATCCATAAAAAGGTAAATATGGAAGAGGTAAGAGGTTTTCACCAAAGAAATGAAATGAACCTGGGGAAAGTAGCCAGGGTCATGGAAAGCCTTTCACTGTCAAATGCTACTTTTGTGGAAGAAAAGGACATGTGAAGAAGGACTGCAACAAGAGGAAAGCTTGGTTCGAAAAGAAAGGTATGAATCTTTCTTTTGTATGTTATGAATCAAATCTTGCTGAAGTTCCTTCTAATACTTGGTGGATTGACTCTGGAGCCACAACTCACATAACTAATTCAATGCAGGGATTCCTTACAACCCGGAAACCGAAGGAAAGTGAGAGATTTGTCTTTATGGGGAACCGTCTCAAAGTGGAGGTCGAGGCTGTTGGTACTTACCGACTACTCTTAGAGACGGGTCATCAGATGAATCTTGAAGATACTTTTTATGTACCTTCGATTTCTAGGAACTTAATGTCATTATCCAAATTAGATGTTGTTGGATATTCTGTTTTATTCAGTTGTGGAAAACTCAGTTTAATGTATAATTCAATGTCGGTTGGACACGGAATTTTATGTGATGGTTTATATAAAATTTCATTGAATGATGAGTTTGCACAATCTCTTTTATCTCTGCATTCGAATATTGGTATTAAACGTGGCTTAATTAATGAAAATTCCTCTATCTTGTGGCATAGACGACTGGGGCATATCTCCAGGGATAGAATTGAAAGATTAGTGAAGAATGGGATTTTGGATAACCTAGACTTCACTGATTTTGGTGTGTGTGTGGATTGCATAAAAGGAAAGCAAACCAAACACACCAAGAAAGGTGCCACAAGAAGTAAAGAGCTTCTTGAAATAATTCATACAGATATTTGCGGACCACTCTCCATTCCATGTTTTACGGGAGAGAGATACTTCATTACCTTTATAGATGATCTGTCACGTTATGGTTATGTGTATCTAATTCATGAAAAGTCTCAGGCTGTTGACATCCTTGAGGTGTTCATTACAGAAGTCGAGAGACAATTAGATAGAAAAGTTAAAATCATAAGATCAGATCGAGGTGGTGAGTTTTATGGAAGATATGATGAGTCAGGACAACATCCTGGCCCATTTGCCAAATTTCTAGAAAAGCATGGTATTTGTGCTCAATACACAATGCCAGGTACGCCTCAGCAGAATGGTGTTGCTGAAAGGCGAAACCGAACACTTATGGATATGGTTAGGAGCATGATGAGCTTCTCTAATGTACCTAATTCATTGTGGAATGAAGCCTTAAAGACTGCTATGTATATCTTGAACAGGGTTCCTAGTAAGGCAGTCCCCACAACTCCTTTCGAGTTGTGGACTGGTAGGAAACCTAGTTTAAGACATTTACATGTTTGGGGTTGTCCAGCAGAGGCTAGAATATATAATCCATAAGAAAAGAAATTAGACTCAAGAACAATATCTGGGTATTTCATTGGTTATCCAGAAAAGTCTAAGGGGTACAAATTTTATTGTCCTAACCATAGTACAAGAATTGTTGAAACTGGTAATGCCAGATTCCTTGAGAATGGTGAAATTAGTGGGAGTGATGAACCAAGAAAGGTAGATCTTGAGGTGGTAAGGGTAAATATCCCAATACCCTTTCCTTCAAGAGAAATTGTTGTCCCTCACTTGATCATCAAGCTGAGATACCAGAACAACATTATGATATTGGTTCACCACTCCATGAGGATATCGCCATTGAAAATGTTGTAGAACCACCACAACCGGCAGCTTTGAGAAGATCTCAAAGGGAAAGAAGATCTGCCATTTCAGATGATTATGTGGTGTATCTACAGGAATCTGATTATGATATTGGGATAAATAAAGATCCCGTTTCATTTTCACAAGCCATAGAATGCAATGATTCTAGTAAATGGGTTGATGCTATGAATGAAGAGTTGAAATCTATGGACCATAACAAAGTCTGGGATATGGTCGAATTGCCTGATAACTGTAAGAAAGTCGGGTGTAAATGGGTCTTTAAGACCAAGCGCGACTCTAAAGGTAATATCAAACGATATAAGGCCAGACTTGTGGCTAAAGGTTTCACTCAGAAAGAAGGCATTGACTATAGAGAAACCTTCTCTCCAGTATCAAAGAAGGACTCTCTTAGAATCATTATGGCCCTTGTAGCTCATTATGATTTGGAGTTACATCAAATGGATGTGAAAACAGCTTTTCTGAATGGAGATTTGGATGAGGAAATTTACATGGAGCAACCTGAAGGGTTCGCAAAGAAAGGACAAGAACACTTGGCTTGCAAATTAAAGAAATCCATATACGGACTTAAACAAGCTTCCAGGCAATGGTATATAAAGTTTAATGATACCATTACCTCTTTCGGATTTACAGAAAACACTGTTGATCAGTGTATATATCTGAAGATTAGTGAGAGCAAGTTTATTTTTCTGGTTCTGTATGTGGATGATATCTTGTTAGCCAGTAGTGATATTGGTTTGCTGTATGAAACTAAAAGCTATCTTATCAAGAACTTTCAGATAGTTGATATGGGTGAGGCAACTTATATTATAGGCATAGAGATCTTCAGGGATAGATCTCGAGGATTGCTAGGACTGTCTCAGAAAGATTATATCAATCGAGTCTTGGAAAGATTTCATATGGAATTGTGTTCAACCAGTTGTGCACCCATTATGAGGGGTGACAAATTAAGTGGGAGCCAGTGTCCCAGAAATGACTTAGAAAAGGGTCAAATGTAGAAAGTTCCATATGCGTCAGCAGTTGGGAGCTTGATGTATGCACATACTTGTACCAGGCCAGATATCAGTTTTGCTGTTGGGATGTTAGGAAGATACCAGAGCAATCCAGGAATGGAGCACTGGAAATTAGCTAAGAAGGTAATGCGGTATCTTCAGGGGACGAAGGACCATATGCTCACATATAGGAGATCAGATCAGTTGGAAGTGATAGGCTATTCGGACTCAGATTTTGCTGGTTGCCCAGATAGCAGGAAGTCTACTTCAGGCTTCATATTCATGCTAGCAGGTGGGGCAATCTCGTGGAAGAGTGTAAAACAGTCTATCACTGCTTCATCCACGATGGAGGCTGAGTTCATAGCTTGTTTTGAAGCCTCGAATCATGCAATATGGTTACGGAATTTTATCTCAGCACTTGGTGTAGTTGACTCTATTGCCAGGCCGCTGAAGATATATTGTGACAATACAGCAGCCGTTTTCTTCTCTAAGAATGGAAAGTACTCTAATGGTTCCAGACACATGGAACTTAAGTACTTGGTGGTTAGAGAAAGAGTTCAGAAACAGAAGGTGTCAATTGAAAGTATAAGTACCACTTTAATGGTTGCTGATCCAATGACCAAGGGATTGCCTCCAAAGACATTCAAGGAACATGTTGTTAGAATGGGTCTTTTGAGCAATCTGTAAATGTATGTTTTGGTACTTGTATAATTGCCAATATTGCGCAATAAAAGTTTGTTTCTGTATTTCCTGTTATCCAATTATGTGTGCACATATTATGTATGGATGTTTGTTAAACAGGAAATGTCTTAACAAGACAATTACAGGGGTCATTTGGTTATGGACTAAATTAGTAAGGGTTATCAATGTTGTGGTACATAGAAGGGAGTATGACATAGATGTTGTATAACCGCTATGACTCACATTGATAGTCCAAGCTAATTGCAGTATTACAGTATTTTATTATTTGGGCTTATCAGTTGTTGTTTTTAAAATTCGTGATCACGTGTCAAAGTTTTTCAGTATGGAATCCAATGGAGTCAAAATGTTTTTTTAAAATGAGTCTTTTCTTTTATTTGTTTTCTAAAGTTTTAACCTAATCGGCTAGTGGTCCAAGTGGGAGAATGTTAATCTCACGTTAAGGTGGCCCACTACCCTTGGTTAATTAATTGGATTCCTAATTAAAGTTAACTGATATTATGTGTGCCCAAAATTAAAGTTACAATTGTATAAAGTTATTAAATAATCTTTATGGTATTAAGGGACCATGATGGGTGGTTTTATCACAAGAGATTAATTTGCAATTGTTGACCCTCATCTCTCCTCCTGAAAAGAAAATAGCCTACTCTCTTTTCTTTTTTGAGAAGAACCATCATTATTGTTAGGGTTTGTGCAAGGAAAAAGGAGACAGAGAGAAGAAGGGTTTGCATTAAGGTTTTGCAAGGATTAAAGAGAAGGATCGAGATCTTCATCCATCTACCTTCCTCAATCATTCAATGGCTTCAGGTATGGATTTATGTGTATTATTGAATTATGTGTATTCAATCCTTGAGATGCTTTGATTCTAGATCCATGGTAATTTAATCCGCATGATAGTTTTAATTTCTAACAGAAAATTTTAATAGTTGGATGAATCTGAATTTAATAAGGACTCGGCTTGTTACTTGTATTGTTTGAATTTCTTGTGCAGGACTTATGAGCTAAAATTTATGTTGCTGAACTGCACTTACACTGAAACTTGTAACCTTTTGTTTGATGGCTGGTTACTAGGTGGTTGTACTTTTTTCGCAAAATTGCGCAAGCTCTTATTTGATTTGTTTGACTCCTCTTACTGGACACGTGCAGACTTTAGAAACTATAAGTATGCAGGACACGAACTATGATGGTAGGCAAGCTTGGATGACCATTTCTTTGGGCACAAGGATGTTTGGACATGTAGCGCTCGAGGCACTGCCAACGAGCCTGAGCACACGTGTGGACACAAGACAATGTGTGATGCTAATGAATTATTCAGCACATGATTGAATGTGTGACGTCAATGACGAAGAAGATAGGTCGTGGAGACGAGGAGGTGGTTGTTGATGAAGACGAGACTAGTGGACGATGGCGAGAACTCGACAACAATTCGAGAGATGAGAACAAGTTTCATTGATTGTTGTATTTTTTAAAAGTGAATACATGGGGCATTTATATAGGTTACAAAATTGTACTCTCCTACTTTTATTTGAATTACATAATCAATTTCTTTAAAAAAAATCAAAAATCTAAAAAAAAGAGAAAATGCACGAACAAAACATACATAAAAAGAAAACCAAAAATTTTACTATAATTCTGATTACTAAAAATCAAAAATTAAGAAATAGAAACTAAAACATTCTCAATCCCACTAGAGTCGGCCCACAATAAAAATCTCATTTTTAAACCTTGTGGCCCACTCACTGCCCCACTTCTTAGGCAAGCCTGTTGAGCCTAGGTTAGCCCAACAAAATTATTCCCATCCTCATCTCCAGTTCTCGGGCTTGCCCGTTGAACTTTAGTGAGCTTAAAAAACTCACTGTTGATTGACCCCAATATTGGATTGGTGTTTATTTAACCGTTGGTTCTCTGGCCCAAGCCCACAATTCTCTGGCCGAGCTCCTTACCACCACATGGGTTCTCATAACGGGGCTGAATCAGTTCCACTACCCTATCAAAGCCGGAGCCCGCTCCCTCATTAGATTTCGCGTTTGAATTTAAATCTGCAATGATCGCCCCCAATTTTGAAATCTCCCTCTGTCGAGCCTGTGCCCTGCGCTGTCCACAGATGTATCACCCTCAGTACAGTCACGCCGACCCCTCTTTTGTCTGCTGCTCTCGACACAGTTACCGTCACCATCTTCGTTGTCATGCAACAGTTCCGGCAAACACCTTTCCACCTCTGGCGACTTCGAGAGAGAGGCCCGAAACCAATTGTCCACACCCCCTAACCGACCGCCATTGGATGACCCTCAATGACTGGGAACTCAAAAAAGCACAACGACTCTGATCTAGGGATGCCATCGGATCGGATATTGCTTTTACCATATCCGTATCTGCACCCAACCTTTCGATACGGATACGAATACGGATATTGGCAGATGTGAAAAATGATATCCGTATCCGTCAAAATCGGATATCGGATATTAGTGGATCAGATGCGGATACTAATTAGATATGTAAAAATAGATACGGTTAAGGATAGACTAAACAAATACACCTATATTACTTTTTATCTCATCTACAATGATATTAAATGTGATACATATTATGATATTCTTGTGTACATATCAATACTTTCATAGTATCCATTGTCATTCGGCTTCTATAGCAATAGAGTACACGACTTCTGCTACTAAATACCGATCAGATGCCATAGTTGATATCGAAATACTCAAAATATCCCGTGTTACTTTTGTAAGAATTGAATACTTTTCACTGTTACTTTTTCACCAACTCAAAATATCAAAATATAATGTCTTATTCTATTAAGAATACTCTCTTCCATACGGATATCATTATCAAGCACATAACATTCGGATATCGGATCGGATTGGATTGGATACGAATAGGATATTAACTTTACCATATCCATATTCGCACCTAACTTTCAGATACAGATACGAATATTGACGGATGTGAAAAACAAGATCCGTATCCAGATTGGAGGCGGATTCGGATGCGGATATCCGCCGATAATTCACATCCGTGGCACCCCTACTCCGATCGCCCCTTTGATGTGCCACTCGCACCTGAGCTGACCTCTTTCGCATAGGTCAGCTTAGACCTGACACCATTCTCCTCCGCTGTGAGTCCAACTACAAGCCGATCCTCAACCCTTTTCCACCGAGTAGATCACCAATCTACTTCTTGGAAAGAAAAATCCAAATGATCATATCATTTCGCGCTCCACTACCTCAGACTTCCCCGGAGTCCCAGAGAAGCTCTCCGATTTCTATGTGGCCTTCTTTGTAGGGAGAGAGGGTAAAATCCTGCTAAAAGGATTTGTTAAACTCTGTTGAAGGTTAGCCAAAGATCGTTGCAATCAATAGGATCGAATACGAAACCATATCAGTCGTATCAAAGTTGGATTGCACAGGTGAGAACCAAGTATAGTCGACTAGGTTACAAGACTAGTCGACTAATGTGACAAACAGAGAGTTGGAAGTTTCCGTTTCATTACAGACTAGTCGACTAATCTATGTATTAGTCGACTAATCAAGGTTATAAGTCGACTAATCAATGTTATAAGTCAACGAACTCTGTTACGCGACCTATTTTCAAATCTGATTCAGAATCCATTTCTGATCCGATTTTAGTGTTTTTGGTTTCCTTTTCTTCGTGGATTCTTTGGACACATAAGGAGGGTAGTATCTCCAATATTTGTAACTAGAATTGATGATAAGAACTCTCTCCCCTTATCTCGAGGACGTAGGCAAATTGCCGAACCTCGTTAAATATTGTGTTGGCTTGATTTCTCTCTTATTTCTCTGTTCTTGTTGTGTGAGTACTTATTCGCTGCATCTATCTCTATTGGAAGACTCCTCATTGGTTATTGTCTCACGCGCAACAAGTGATATCAGAGCATGTCATATTCGTTATGGGATGGTGTGTTGATTTCTAGGGCATCAGTTGCTGTCTGGCGGAGATCGTGTGTCGATCTCGGAGCAGCGTTAGGACTGTTTGTGGGATCGTATGTCGATCTCAAAATAGCGTTTGGATTGCTTGAGGAATCAAACTTGTAGTAGTAGATTGCTTCGAAAACTCTTCAAGGGTTTCGCTTTAAGATAAAGATCCGATCTTTATCTAGTTTGTTTGATCTAACTCCATTTATTTTCCGCATTGTTTGAGGAATCAGTTGAGAAAATGGCTAGAGCTAGTACATCAACGGTGAAATCCGTGAATCCACATCCATTGAGGATTAATGTGGTAAAGTTTGATGGCAAGAACAACTTCGGTATGTGAAGATGTGAGGTGATGGATGCATTGACAGTATCAAACCTCGAAGACACTCTGCGATGGAAGAAAAAGCACGATTCTACTACTGAAGAAGATTGGGACAAGATGAACTGGATGACGTGTGATTTGATCGGGTCTTATTTGACACAAGACATCAAGTATCATATACTGCAAGAAATTTTGCTAGGCAGTGTGGGAGATCCTAGAGAAAAAGTATCTGATGAAAAACATCGAATCGCGATTGCAGTTGAAGAGAAGGCTTTATCGTTTCCAGATGAAAAGAGGAATCTCCACTGACGAAGACATGAATAGCTACAGAAAGCTTCTTACAGTCCTAGTTAATGTGAATGTGAAGATCGGTAAAGAGGATAAGATAATAATTCTATTAAATTCTCTCCCTGAAGAAGAATATGAGACCTTTACTCTTACCTTGATCAACGGAAGACAATCACTTAACTATAATGAGGTGTTTGCTATTCTTTTGAATTATGAAGTAAGGAGGCAGGGCAGATTGTCTTCTTCTAAAAGTACAATAGAGGTATTAGCAGTAAAAGGCAAGAGTTTCAATCGGAAGGGTAGAGGTGATCAGGGAAGATTGAAGTCCAGATCAGGTTTTAGAGATCTGAAGAAAAACCAATGCATCTTATGCAAGGAGCTAAGGCACTAGAATATTGATTGTCCGAAGGCCAAAGGTAAGAAGAATGAGTCAAAGACCGAAGCAAATCTTGCAGAGGTGGTCAGTACTTATGCCAGTACTTCACAGGCGGATGAATCAGACTCAGACTCATCGTTATTTTTTCTCTGTTACTATTCCTACTGTTGGTTACTCAGATAATGCTGAGTAGATCTTAAATACAGGAGCTACCTATCATGTGTGCACAAACAGGGCCGGATTTTTTAGCTTTGAGAAGCTAGATGAATGTTTCGCTGTCTTGAGTAATAATCATTCGTGTAATGTAGAAGGGATATGTACAGTCTGTATCAAGATATTTTATGGGATAGTACGAGAATTGAAGGAAGTGAGGTATGTACCTCAACTCAAAAGGAAACTTATCTCAGTTGGTGCTTTGAAAACATTGGGTCTTGTGATGTCTATACGAGATGATATTCTTAAGATGACCAAAGGCTAAATGGTGGTTATGAAGGGCGTCCGCCAGAAAAATCTCTACTACTTGAAGGGTAGTATAGTTACAGGTCAAGTGGAGACTTCAATTTCTTCAGATGATGTTTCTACACAGGTCTGGCAGATGAGGCTCGGACACGGAGGAGAAAAGTCTTTGCAAGCTCCAGTAAAGAAGGAATCATCGGAAGGTGCATCTACCTGCAACAGAAAATTGGGTGAACACAGCGTTCTGGACAAGAAGAAGGTGAAATTCAGCACCATTACTCACCACTCTGAAGGTCTTCTTTATTGTATTCACGTAAGTATTTGGGGATCTGTTAAGACTGCATCACTTGGAGGTCATAGGTACTTTGTCTCTTTTATTGATAATTTATCTAAGTATTGTTGGATATATCTCATGAGATAAAGGTATGAAGCCCTAGGTATGTTGGTGAAGTGAAGGATATGATGGAGAAGCAGACTGGTAGGAAGATCAAGGAGCTACAAATTGGTAATGTTGAAAGATACAAGAACCAATTCGTATAATTTGGCCAGAACACTGATATTAGTACTCACTTCACAAATAGATTACATGAGTTGGCTAAAAAGATAAACCGTTCCTTGCTGGAGAAGGCTCAATGCTTGTTGTCTAATGTACAATTAGACAAATTATTTTGGGCTGAGGCGATTGTATATGCTAGCCATCTCATAAATGAATTATCATCAACTGCGATAGAAAGTAAAACTCCTCTGAAAGTTTGATCTAGAAAAGCTGCTCAAGATCATAGTTAGCTACGAGAATTTGAAAGTCCGGCCTACTTTAGTGCCAAAGATGACATGGTGAATCCGCGAGGAAAAAAGTTTGTGTTTTTAGTGTCAAAAGAAATATGAAAGGCTATAGGTTATGGGACCCCGAAAACAAAAAGATTGTGTTGAGTCCGCATGTCGCGTTTGATGAGACTTCAGTGTTGAAGTCTATCGTCTCTTGGCAGGTGGAAAGGACGAAGACCAAGAAAGTATCACATCGGGTGGAGGTTAATGCTACTCCACCATCTCCAGTTGGTTTGGTATTAGTTAAGACTTCACCGGATGTGACACTGGTGGAGATCATGAAGCTATGGATGTGAATGTCGAATTATTTGCCGCAATTGGAACCAAGATAAAACCACAAAAGTGGGTGAAGAAGCATGAATCTCAAGCTTGTGACCGCGACAAGCTCAAGTTGAAGGTCGTTGTTCTCCATAACGGTAGTAAGGAGATTCATATGACTCAGTCAGGTCGGTTCACTGCTGAAGATTCAGTCACAAGTGCTTGAGCTTGATGGAGCTCATTTGAATAAACTACGGTTGGCTTGATCCTTTACGTAAGGTACGTAGGCAGCCGTAAATGCGCATCCATTTGGCAGCCTATATGTATGAGTTCTCGAGAAGCTGATTGGGACTTCACGTAGAGGTGAAGAGTTGGACTTCACGTAGAGGTGAAGTGTTGTGATCTCGATGAACATTTGATCTTCTGGTGAGAAGATGGTTGAGCTTGCATAAGGGAGGGGGCATGCATCCAGTTTGCTGAAACCGATTATGATGTTTGGTGTGCTCTACTCAAATTTGGTTGGACTGCCTTGAAGACATTTGGACTAGAGAACCAGTCAGTTGGAGAGTCAGCATTGGCTCATGTTGGATTCTTCTTAAGGTCATTTGGAATGGTGTTCCATTAAGTTGCTGAGTTGGAGACACGTTGGTCGGTCGGCTCATATGGTATTATTTCTCTTCGGTGGAGTGGTGGAAAGGCATGTATGGTGCAGTCCGTTTGGATAGCTGAGTTGAAGTTAGAATCTATACAATTGATATTGGAGATTGGAGAGAATTCCTAGTGGTGACGACAAACTCAATTTGGCTCTGGTATGATCAGTGGAAATCAATTGTATGTGTGCTGGTGATTCGTTTTGAAGGAACAAGGTTTCATCTGTTGGCCAATTGAGATCGTGTGTCAATTTCGCCGAAATCGTGTGTCGATTTCGTTCGGAGCGCTCAAGCCGAGATCATGTGTCGATTTCGCCAGATGTTCATTAGAGTTCGCTCAGTTTTGAGAAATCTTCACCGAGGTGGAGAATTGTAGGGAGAGAGGATAAAATCTTGTTGAAAGGGTTTGTTAAACTCTGTTGAAGGCTAGCCAAAGATCATTACAATCAATAAGATCAAATACGAAAGCGTATCGGTCATATAAAAGTTGGATTGCACAGGTGGGAACCAAGTATAGTCGACTAGGTTATAAGAATAGTCGACTAATGTGACAAACATAGAGTTGAAAGTTTCTATTTCATTACAGACTAGTCGACTAATCAAGATTATAGTTGACTAATCGATGTTATAAGTCGACTAACTCTGTTACGCTGCCTGTTTCCAGATCTGATTCAGAATCTGTTTCTGATCTGATTTTGGTATTTTTGGTTTTCTTTTTTTCATAGATTCTTTGGCTATATAAGGAAGGGTAGTGTCCCCAATATTTATAACCGAAAATTGATTAAATTCAATAAGAACTCTCTCCTCTTACTCCAAGGATGTAGGCAAATTGTTTAACCTCGTTAAATATTGTGTTGGCTTGCTTTCTCTCTTGTTTCTCTGTTCTTTTCGTGTGGGTACTTATCCGCTGCATCTATCTCTATTGGAAGATTACTCATTGGTTGTTGCCTCGCGCGCAACATTCTTGACCTTTGCCTTCCGTCTGCTTCCAACCCGATACGGGCATCCTCTAGCCCCGTGCAGTCCGCTGGCAGATGAAGCACAGCAAGCACGTAGGGCAAGCTGCCTTCCAATGGCTGGGAGGATGGAATGGTGACATGTGCAACCCATTAAGCTCGAGTCTGTCCTGCCGGAGAAGCTCGGATGTGGCATCACTGCCGGCGCCGCCCACACACTCTTTCCCGCTGGCCTTCTCACCTCCGACGAACCTCCCCCTCTTCCCGGCGGCAGAGAAGAAGCCCCAGCTCCCCCCTACCCGACTCAGCTATTAGAGGCATAACGTCGAAAGGTTGGGTGCATGAAGAAACAGAGGATAAATGAAATGATCCCCAAAGAGCTTGGGTCATTAAAACAGTCAAACAAACACCACAGAACAAAAATGAAAAATAAAACACAAAGAAGAAGAGAGGTGGGTGGCTTTGGAGAGAGGAAAGAAGAGAGGTGGTGGGAAAGGAAACTGAAATCTCGGTTCAAAAGAGGAAGAAGAAGGTGGGGGGTGAAGTACATGTTGGAGAGAGGGGTAGGGGAGAAGGATGGGAAGAGAAGAAGATAGAGAAATCTAAATGGCGAAGAAGCCGGTGGTGCAGCCGCCGGAGATGGGGCAGGGTCATCCGTCCCTTATGTGTTGTTATCCATAACATCTGAATCCATCTCATTCAAGGGTCTGTTTGGTTGTCGTAACTGACCGTAATTCGTAGTTGTAATTGGTAAAGTCTTTTACAATTATAAATGAGTTACATGTATGTAAATTTTACGGTGTTTGGTTGGTAATATAAAATTGTAAAGTGGGAAAGTGTATTGTATTTTACGGTGTTTGGTTGTCGTAATGTATAAGTCGTAAGTGAAAAAGTTGACCACAAAATTAACTATTTGGTGATTTTAAAAGTTTTAATACTGCAAATAAATATTAAAAAAGTTAAATATTAAAAAAATTAATATTAATATAAAAAAATATTACAAATTTGTATGACCACAAAATTAACTGTAACTGGGCTGTAAGTGAGTGGTAACTGGGTTGCAAGTGAGTGTTAGTTGAGTTACGTAAGTCTTTTACGAATTACGGTCCAAACAAATGCCGTAGTTGTAACTGGGTAGTAAGTCATTTACGAATTACGGAGTTTTACGCGAAACAAACGGCTCCCAAGTAGAGAAATGTTCCATGATAGCGAGGCTTTTGAAAAATCAATACGCAATATATCAACTCTCCAACTAAAAGATCAAATAAAACGGTATGTGGGGAAAAAAACCAGCTCGACCTCCCTTTTTACAAAGGGAATTTTATTGGCCTTCCAAATTCACTCATTATTGTCTCGCTAATGAAACAGGTGGCTATATTCCACCTTTCTCCAAATACGAAGAATGAGAAGAAGAAGACAACTATCAAACCTGATACCTTGTAAAAAATTTGGCAACTTTATTAGTCATGCAATCTTAAGAAAACTGAAAACCAAACCATTTTGTGAAAGAAATTTAGCAAAGACCCAAAGCTACTTTCCACTCTTTAATTAATACATGATGATGGAGGTACCAACAAACAAAACAGATCCTCTCATTTAGTTAATCATGACAAACAAGCACTCGAAAGGTCAAAACCAGTAAATCATTCTACCAAATTATCCTGATGAAGGAAAAAAAATTAACCCATCAAACAACCTTTGACCACAAAACGACTTGTCAAACTCCAGCCAAATCAGTTTCAAAACTAAATCAACCATCAATTGCAAGTACCACAAGAAACAGAGACCAAGCCACAACCACCAACTTTTCTATCAGAGCCTGCAGTGAGCCTTGCAATTCCTGTCACAGTCATAGAAGCAAGGCCCATTGCATTGCAGGGGGCAGGGCAGCAGCATTCCCCTGCACCTGTTTCGCCCTGTGCACCGTGCATATTCGCCGACCCGGTACAATCTTGGGCTATAGCTTGGGTGGCCTCTGCCACCAAACCGTCCTCTTCCTTTTCGTGCATGCCTATGGTGCCTTGCTCTTCCACACCCCCACCCACCGCCACAGTTACCGCCGCCGCCGCCGCCGCCGCCGCCCCCCCATCCCCAACCCCAGCTCCACCAACCTCCACCTCCACCACCACCACCACCTCCCCCTCCTCCACCACCTCCCCCTCCTCCACCTCCACCACCACCTCCACCAATCTTGGAAGGCATTGTAGTGTTGAGCTGATCTTGAATTGTTGTAATGCCATTACTCTTGCTTATCAAATTGTTGTAGTGAGGGGATAGCGGATGATCACCGCTATGGGCCGTACCATTTGCGAAGCACATCACCAGGGCAGCAAGAAGAGTGTACACAAGGAACAGTAAGCTGGGCCAAGGGATCCTTGTGGGGAGATCCATTGTCTTGTTGGTCGATGCTTGGAGAGCTTTAGTTTTATTTGTGCATATATACAAACTACATATGCAAGATGCCACTCTTTTATACTAGTAGAAGTTGGTAGTGATTTGTAATGATGGATACAGTTGTTTGTCTGCAGAGAGTGAGGGAGAAGAATTGTATTGCACTTCGCCCCCACATGGAGGAAAAAGTGCCTCTCTTTGGGCTCTGCCAGTGCTAACAGCTTTTTCATTCTCTATGTATTAATTTCATCTCTCTCTCTCCCCCCCCCCCCCACCCCCCACACCCACCCACCACACACACACACATTATAGAGCTTCACCAGTGATGATATCCTTCTTTCACACTTGCTCTATACACTCGAGAGAAAAGTTGAACTCTGACAATGCATTCATCATCATCCTCTGGCTTCTAATCAAACTCAATATGGGACTAAATAGTGCTTAGCATAGATTAAATCCATGAAATTTGTGAGCAAACTCTGAAGAATACAACCCATATCTGTTCCAATAAGAATAAATTCATGAGTTACAGTACTAGAAAGATGAGAAGCTTATATGCAAATTGTAATTCCTAACAATTTAAGGAAGCATGTGATTGAGAGAAAAAGACATTTTGTCAGGAAATTAGCATACATGACCCACACTTTGCTCTGCTCACCCGACAACACGAGCACGCCGAGCCACTGGGAGGAATATCTATCTGGGTTCTCTCAATTTGATCTCAAGGAGAACCGTCATTGCATGAACAAGTCTGTTTTCATTTACTGTCTTCGGAAAGGAAGATGACAGGCCAACAGAGAAATGAGTAGCAGTTTTTTTAGAACTTTGGACAGTTGTAAAAGTTCGCTGACACTGCAGTTATTGTTGCTTTCCTTTGAAGAAGAGGAACCTTGTCTGAATTGAGAGGAATCCTTGCACATATCCTAGGCTCGTAAAGAACATTAAGCCTTTACATGAAGAAGAGAAAGGGAGCAACGTATTAGATATCAAGACATGTCTATAATCGATAATCCAAATTTTCCGCACCCATTACCAAGACCTATGTTAATGTCTCAAAAATAAAATCATGAAACTATTATTCTATTATTCGTGAGGATCAAACTAATTCTGTTGACACTTTTCATTCTGACATCAACAGAGAGCTATTTTTAGTTGTTTCACAAGAAGAAATATAATTTATGAAGCATAATGTCAAAGAATGTGAGGAACATTAGCATGTTCGCATCATGAGAACAAATATATCTCAAATCCCTGGTTTCATATCTTTGATATAGTTTTATAATCTGTGAAAAATGTTGTAGCTTTCAATGTCACAGATACATGATTGCTACAGAGAGAAGGTAGCTTGCAAAGTACTAAATAGATCTAAAATTAAGCTTATTCCACTGTAACGATGAGTTTCAGGAGTACATGTCTTCGAGGCTATGCTCTATCACGGCCATTAAGTGGATATAACTGGAAATTATCTGGGTTCAGTCACTATATTTCTTCTTATACAGCTGGCCAAAGACTAGATTTGTACTTGATACTGTTGGAGCAGTGGGCTTCTAATGCAAGAGATGGCAAGTATAGAGAGAAAGACAGATAGCAATATAAAATGAAAGAGACAAAGAGAACAGCACACTAGTATTTAATGTGGTTCGGTCAATGTGACCTACGTCCACGGAGAAGACAGTAAGAGGAATCCACTAATCAAAAGGAGAGAATATAAGAGATTACAACTCAAATCTCACTCACCCAAGCCCAATGAAACCCAACTCACTAGAGCTTAATAAAAGGAAGATGAATGGCAAGAGAAAGGAGAGAACAATACAATATTTGACAACTCTCTCTTCTCACTGCCTTGCTCCTTGAAATCTCATGCAATGTGGTGCCTATTTATAGGCAAAACCTTCAAACCCCTTCATCACTTCACCCTATACATACATCAAAATCATAGGACGGCTATGATCTTCATAGGGCGGTTAAGATCTTCATAGGGCGGTTATGATCTTCACAGGGTGGCTAAGATCTTCATAGGGTGGCTATTGATGGCTTTAGGGTGGCTAGAGATTATGATTTAGCTTATTCATTAAAGACATATCAACAAATCTCCACCTTATCTTGAATGAATAACAAATCTCTCCACTTTAACTTGAACTGTATTAAGCGTCCTTTGGATTCTTACTGTCTTCTCTAACCTCGACGGGCTCAACCTTCACCACTTTGAATACCAAGCAAATCGAGACAGTACTCGAACTTATGCGAAGGTACGAGCTTTGTCATCATATCTGCTGGATTTCTGCAGTACCAATTTCTTAACTTTGATGACTTCAATTTCTCGAATAAAGTGATACCTGATATCAATGTGTTTGGTTCTCTCATGATACATCTGGTGCTTCGTCAGATGTATATCACTCTGGCTGTCACAAAACACCGTAGTTACTCCTTGGTGTAAGCCGAGATCTTCAACCAAGCCTCTTAACCAAATAGCTTCTTTCACTGCCTCTGTAACTGCCATATATTCTGCCTCCGTAGTAGACAAAACAACTGTCGACTGTAAAGTCGCCTTCCAACTAATGGCACTATCTGAAAGAGTGAAAGCATAACCTGTCAGAGATCTTCTTCTATCCAAATCATCCGTAAAATCTGAATCCGAATATCCTGCAATTTTGCAATCAGAATTAGTTCCCCTGTCAAAACACAGACCAATATTAGTAGATCCTTTTAAATATCGCAAAATCTATTTCACTGCCTGCCAATGGCCTTTTCCTGGCCTGTCCATATATCGACTTACGACACTGACTGCATGTGAAATGTCCGGTCGAGTGCACACCATAGCATACATAATGCTTCCAACTGCACTGGCATAGGGAACATGAGACATGTACATCTGTTCTTCATCACTTTGAGGAGACAAATCTGCTGAAAGTCAAAAATGAGGAACAAGTGGAGTTTTCACAGGTTTGGCATCAAGCATGCCAAATCTCTCCAACACCTTCTCGATGTATTTCTTCTGAGATAGGAACAATTTTCCTTCTTGCCTGTTCCTGTGAATTTCCATTCCCAAAATCTTCTTCGCTGCTTTCAAATCTTTCATCTCAAACTCTTGTTTGAGTAGAGTTTTCAACTTATCAACTTCAGATATGTCTTTAGCTGCAATCAACATGTCATCAACATAAAAAAGCAAATATACAAAAGAACCATCATAAGCTTCCGATGATAAACACAACTATCATATTTACTCCTAGAGTAGCCATGCTCAATCATGAAAGTATCAAACCTTAAATACCATTGCCTAGGTGACTGCTTCAAACCATAAAGAGATTCTTTAACGTGCACACATGGTCTTCTTTGCCTTCAATAACAAATCCTTCTGGTTGATGCATAAAGATTTGCTCTTCAAGCTCGCCATGAAGAAAGGCTATTTTCACATCAAGTTGCTCGAGCTCTAGATTGAACAAGCAACCATAGCTAGCAACACATGAATAGAGGTGTGCTTCACAACTAGAGAGAATACTTCATTAAAGTCGACACCCTCTGTTTGACTGTAGCCTTTGGTTACCAAGCGTTCTTTGTATCTTATAGACTCAGCACCAGAAATTCCTTCTTTCTTCTTAAAGACCCATTTGCAGCCAATAATTTTCTGTCCCCTGGGCGGCTTCACTAACTCTCATGTTTGATTCTTATGAAGAGATTTCATCTCTTCAGCCATAGCAACAGTCCATTCTGTAGCTTCATCAGAACTGATAGCCTCATTGTAGGTAGAAGGCTTTGGAATCTCAATAGATTCTGCCACACTTAGAGCATAAGCGACCACATCTGCATAGGCGTATCGCTTAGGTGGACGGATCTGCCTTCTTGCTCTCCCGGTGGTAATATTGTACTGTTGCTCTTGCAGTGTATCATCACCCGAAGTTGAACCTTGAGCATCACTGACTAGTTCAACGCGAGTGCTCTCCTGCACTCCTTCTGTAACTTTACTCTCAAGCTCCACCTGCTTGTTTGCCTCCTCTCTTGAACCTGTAATATCAATAACAGACTCCTTTCTCGGTTGAAGCATGTAATTTTCATCAAAAGTAACATCCTTACTAATAATAAATTTAGGTGACTTAGGATCAGGAAATCACAACCTGTATCCCTTCACCCCAGTAGCATAACCAAGAAATATAGCTTTCTTTGCCCTAGGTTCAAGCTTACCATCATTTACATGAAAATAAGCAGGGCAACCAAATACTCGTAAATGAGAGTAATTAACAGGGGTACCAGACCATACCTCTTCAGGAGTCTTAAAATTAATAGCTTGTAAATCACCTAGAGGGGGGGTGAATAGGTGATAATGCTAATCTAGAAACTAAATGCGCTAAATGCGGAAGCTAAAACAAATATTGCAACACACTTAGTATAACGCACAAGTGTAGCCGAATTCCCCGTGAAGGGCTCTGGACTAACTCCTCTTGATTCCCCTTTAATGGGTTGAGGTGCTATATGAAGCTCTTGTGGTTAAGTAAAAGTGAGGCACACACAAACAACCAAGCATATACAAGATATAGCAATATGAAATATGCAAGACACAACAAGCAATATGAATGATATGACAATATGAATAATGCAATGCACAAATGTAAAGAGAGAGAGAGAGAGAGAGTTTAGAGATAATGGATCAAACGCAAACACAATGATATGTTCCGAGGTTCGAGCCCCTAGCTCTACGTCCCCGCTTTCACCGAGAAGGATTTCTAATCCACTATAGGAGTACCGAACTCCTCTCTCAACCTTACAATGCCACCGAGGCAATACAACCACAATCCACCTCTACCGAAGAGGGATAAGGCCCGTAGCCAACAAACAACCTCCACCTCACAATAGAGGGAGCAAACCAATCACCCGATCACCTCTACCAAAGAGGGATACAAACAAAGGCAAGGGTGTTTACAACAAGTGGTTTCTTTCAACCACAAACAAACTCTCTTTTCTTTTTCTCTTTTTCCACAAAACAAAAGATCCTAATAGATTAGGATAGAGGATATAGCTCAAGTGGAAAAACTAGGTGTTTGGAAAACAAGAAACCAAAGAAAAATACTTGGGAAAACTCTTGCAAAAGATAGAAATGAAAACCAATACAAATCTCCAAATTTCTATTTTCTTTGATTTTCCCACACCCTAAAACACAAACTCAAATTTGAAGTTTAAAGCCCAAAAAACACTTTGAAAACTTATTTAAAACACTTGTATATTAGAGAAATTTTGGCTCTTAAAATCTTAGTTAAAACCTTAAAGAGATGGGGTATTTATAGCCCCAAAACAAAACTAGCCGTTAGGCTGATCTGGCAGCCTGACAGGCCGCCGGTCGGCCGGCCCGGCCGACCGCCAACGGTCTGAAATATGACCGTTGGGCAAACCCGGTCGACCGCTCGGTCGACCCAAAGAAACAGAGAGCACTACTCTCAGGTCCGGTCGGCCGCCCGGCCGACCGTCCCTGTGACTGCCAAACGTGCACAGGCTTGTGCACGTCGGTCGACCGCAAGGGTCGACCGGCCCTTGGTATGGTCGACCCGTGTGGTCGGCCGTTCTGGCCTGTCAGCCACTGTTCAGGGACAGAAAAACTTGTTAAAAATATTTTTTAAAATTCTTTTTAGGTCTTGTAAAAATACCCAAAAATAGTTTTAACATTTTGCATTGATATATAAACATGTGATAAAAAGTTTAGCTCAAATATCAAGCATATGAAACTATTTTTGTGTCTTAACATTTTTACCAAAAACCAAAACTTGTATTTTTATCAAACTTGAATTTTTCAATAGGAAATCTGATTTTCCTAAAACTCATGAATAGACATATCAAAATAAGTTTATATAGGAAGTTTAAGCATGCATGTATAACTAGAATACATCTATTATACATATAAACCATTTAAACTTGTTTTGATCAACTATTCATGAAAACAAATATCGGTTAAACTAAAAACCGAAAAACCATTATCCAAACATAAAACTTGTATGTGTGTGCACTTGAGCATATCAACTATTCTTATCTTTACAAATGGATCTAAAACACACTAAACAAAATTAGGATACCTAAGTCTTCTTGACGATCTTCATCTTCAAGTCGACTCGATTCCAAACCGTGATCCACCGAGTGCAAAGGTATGATCTTGATGCTCGGGCACCGGAATCACCAAGTGAAGGCTTCCAAACTCATCTTTTTGAAGCAATCACCAATTAATATCTTGATCAATAATTTGTAACTAAAATCACAAGATAATTAGTAAACATAACTACATGAGTTAATCATCATCAAAACTAGGGTGGAAGGCCTTTGGGCCAACAATCTCCCCCTTTTTGATGATGACAAAACTCATGGAGTTATATATGCATGGATTAAAGTTAAGCTTCAAAGAAGCTCCCCCTTAATTCATGCATAAACAAATAAACAATAAATATGCATAAATGACAATGCATAAACAAGATGCTCTAGATACCAAATGAAATATTCAAAACAAAAACATGCTCTAGATACCAATTAAAATTAAACTAAATTAAACTTAATATATGCAAAACATAAATATGCATATAAAACTCAATCAAACTCAAAATCTTTAAATAATTCTCCCCTTTTTGTCAATCATCAATAAAGGGTAAATAATCAAAACAAAACAAAATCTTCTCCTTTTTTTAATACAAAGAAACAATCTTCAATAAGGGGTAAAAGCAAAACCAAATCAATAAATTTTTCTCCCCCTTTTTGTTCTAAACAATGAATCAATAAAAGGGTTAATAAAAAATGTTCTCCCCTTTTTGTCTAAAACAAAAATTTGATACCAATTGTAAATATTTTTCATTTTGAACATATGATACCAAATTGAAAATTTTCAATCATAAAGTATGGGAGTGGAAAACAAATACCAATTGTAAACATGAAAATCGAATTTTCTCCCCCTTATGAAATACCAATAAAACACATGCATAGGCTTGAAATAGGATACCAATTGAAAATTGAATCAATTGAAACAAAGTTAAACCTCAAGCTTTAGCATAAACAAACACATATATATGTATGAAAAGTAAATACCAATAGAAATTGATATTCTTGGAAATTGAAAGCATACATACATACAAACATATATGAGTATACAAGAAAGGTCAAAATTGATACCAATTGAAAGAGTCCAATGATACCAATTGAAACAATAAGATCAAATGTATATCTCATATAACTATCCTCCAATCAAGGTTCAAGTTTTAAATGATTTTCATTTTAAAGCATACATGAACATGATCTCCCGTCCAACCGCCCATAGTTGGCAGGGTTTTCAAAAATTAGATTTGAAAATAAGCTTTGTTTGAAAAACTCTACCAAATGAAGAATATCGCAACTAGTTAAATGAAAATTTGTAAACTAGCACGAAATCCTTCAAGTAAGGAATAAAACAAAATTATTTTTCATGAAATAAGACACCACATGATAATCAACACTCAAGTCAATAATGCACATATAGGACTCATGAAAACAACACATGAGTAAACATAAAAGGTGAGTGTACAAATAAGATGTGAAGATCACAATCATGAAAGATAGACATTAAGCTCAATATTCCTTGAAACACGAAAACATGAAAATCATCAAAATTATTAATCTTCAAGGTATATGTATGTCCTATACAAACTAAAGTATACATACATATCCAAAAACAAAGAGTCCACAAAGATATATGCATGAAGGCACGTGGCTCAAAAGGATGTATATGTATAACAATAATTTGGATAAAATGGACATATACATGAAGTTTAAACGTAAACACAAAAACATGAAACAACTAAATCTTTATTTAAAACAAATTTTATTTCAAGGTATATGTATGATTTGTCAACACAAGAAGTATACATACATATCCCTAAACACAATTGAGTCCATAATTAAAGATTTGCATGAAAGGCAAATGACTCAAGGGGTATCCATGTATATCTTAAAGTTTGGCAAAATACACATATACATGAAATGAAAACTCATACACATAAAACAAATCCAAAAATAGGAATACAAGTTTAAAATGCATGAATCATCAAAACTAGACTATACTAGTACATCTAATGGGTTCAAATAAGCATTCAACCTCAAACATATATAGATTTATTTGTGGCCCATTATATGCACAAATATATACATAGTTTTAGTGAAAACTAACATCTAAATATGTAATCACATCATGAAGCATCAAAACAAGATAAGAATAAGCATGAAAATCATAAACATGATTATTATGTAAATTCACATGTTATTAGAGCTATGATAAACATGATAGCTAAACAAAGGTGAGAACACTAAATATGGGTCCTATAAGCATGGGTGTCTCAAAGGGCTATACATGCATGTCAAGGGTCTAATAATCATGGCATTTACATACTAATCTATAAACATCAAAACATGCTATAAATGATAAACATGAAAAGCATGCAAACATAAATAAGGAGTTAGGAATCGTTACCAAAACCTAGAAGACAACTTTCCTTGTCTCCAAAACATGGTGGTCCTCTCCACCAAACCTTCCCTTGAAAGTGATGCATCTAATTGATTTCCATGAAGCTCGGAACGCATCCACTCCAAGGTACTGATACTCTCACGTCATGTGAGAGCCCACACCTACATCATAAACAATAGGGGTGGTCTTTGGTACCCATAATCTTTTGGGTCCATGGGGGTTAGTCCCTTCTCTAACCCAAACAAAATTCTTTGCTAAATTACAATCATGTATATGATCAAAACAAAATTTAGCAAGGTGGCCCTTAAGTCCACAATGTGTACAAGTGTACACATGAGCATACATAGTGTGATGGTGTCCGTGAGGAGCATGTGTATGCCGTGAAGGGTGTGCATGCATAATAGATGGAACTTGTTTCTTTCGAAATAAGGTTTCCAAACGTGTATGACCTACTACACATTGGCTCAAAGTGGAGCCCAAACAATTTACACTCTTCTTAAGCATGGATATATCTTTTTCAATTAAAGAAGAGGTGGAACATGCATGCAAGGGGTGATCTAGGTGAAACTACCCTAGCTTGGCAAACATGAGCATCAATCTTATTTTTCAAAAACTCATTTTTCTTTAAACAAGCATCTAAATCATTTGAAATAGAAATTATTTTATTTTTCAAAGCGACATTCTCTTTTAAAACAAAATCAATTTTTGAAGACAAGTTTTCATTTTTCTTTAAAATAACATGGCAATCATTTTTAGATTTTAAATATTCATTTTCTTTTAGTGCAAGGTCTAATTAAGATCTCAATGAATCCCTTTCATTAGAAATCTCCATCTTCTCTTGCAAAACCATATTAAGTCTAGAAAATAAATCTTTATTATCATTGTTAAGGCCTAGACTTTTCTTTTTCAAAATCTTATATTTTTCTATCAATTTTTCACAAACTATGGATAGTTCTTCATTTAAAGCATGGGCATCAATAAACTCATCACATGAAGAACTAGCATTCTCATTATCTAGTTGAAGTTCCGATTGTACCTCAAGGGAGTCATTCCCTTGGACTGTATAGCATTGTTGCGGCTCGGATCATCTCCACTAGATTCCTCCTCTTGTTGAATTGGCACTTGAAGCTTGGAGGTGGTGGTGGTTGTCAAAATATTCCACACTGCAAAGGCGGAATCAATGTTAGAAACACGCATAAGATAATCTTTAGGAAGAGTGCTTCTAATGGCCTCAAGGGCTTGTGCATTGGCCCCTATATGCTTGCTATCACTAAGGAGGATTCCTTGGTAGTGGCAAGGTGAACCTTATAACCTAGGGCTTGTAGGTAAACGGACATCTTGGCCTTCCAAACAACAATGTTGGAAGGGTCAAACATAGGTGGGGTCATGAAGTCCATGGTATAAACTATATGTGTGCAAACAAGCAAATGCAAACAAGATTAGCAAAAACAAAGGATCTCACTCCTAGGATGTTAAGCCTAAGTATCAGGAGCGAGGCTCTGATACCAATTGTAAATCACCTAGAGGGGGGGTGAATAGGTGATAATGCTAATCTAGAAACTAAATGCGCTAAATGCGGAAGCTAAAACAAATATTGCAACACACTTAGTACAACGCACAAGTGTAGCCGAATTTCCCGTGAAGGACTCTGGACTAACTCCTCTTGATTCCCCTTTAATGGGTTGAGGTGCTATATGAAGCTCTTGTGGTTAAGTACAAGTGAGGCACACACAAACAACCAAGCATATATAAGATATAGCAATATGAAATATGCAAGACACAACAAGCAATATGAATGATATGACAATATGAATAATGCAATGCACAAATGTAAAGAGAGAGAGTTTAGAGATAATGGATCAAACGCAAACACAATGATATGTTCCGAGGTTCGAGCTCCTAGCTCTACGTCCCCGCCTTCACCAAGAAGGATTTCTAATCCACTATAGGAGTACCGAAACTCCTCTCTCAACCTTACAATGCCACCGAGGCAATACAACCACAATCCACCTCTACGAAGAGGGATAAGGCCCGTAGCCAACAAATAACCTCCACCTCACAATAGAGGGAGCAAACCAATCACCCGACACCTCTACCAAAGAGGGATACAAACAAAGGCAAGGGTGTTTACAACAAGTGGTTTCTTTCAACCACAAACAAACTCTCTTTTCTTTTTCTCTTTTTCCACAAAACAAAAGATCCTAATAGATTAGGATAGAGGATATAACTCAAGTGGAAAAACTAGGTGTTTGGAAAACAGGAAATCAAAGAAAAATACTTGAGAAAACTCTTGCAAAAGATAGAAATGAAAACCAATACAAATCTCCCAAATTTCTATTTTCTTTGATTTTCTCAAACCCTAAAACACAAACTCAAATTTGAAGTTTAAAGCCCAAAAATACTTTTGAAAACTTGTTTAAAACACTTGTATATCAGAGAAATTTTGGCTCTTAAAATCTTAGTTAAAACCTTAAAGAGATGGGGTATTTATAGCCCCAAAACAAAACTAGCCGTTAGGCTGATCTGGCAGCCTGACAGGCCGCCGGTCGGCCGGCCCGGCCGACCGCCAACGGTCTGAAATATGACCGTTGGGCAAACCCGGTCGACCGCCCGGTCGACCCAAAGAAACAGAGAGCACTGCTCTCAGGTCCGGTCGGCCGCCCGGCCGACCGTCCCTGTGACTGCCAAACGTGCACAGGCTTGTGCACGTCGGTCGACCGTAAGGGTCGACCGGCCCTTGGTAAGGTCGACCCGTGCGGTCGGCCGTTTTGGCCTGTCAGCCACTGTTCAGGGACAAAAAAACTTGTTAAAAATATTTTTAAAAATCTTTTTAGGTCTTGTAAAAATACCCAAAAATAGTTTTAACATTTTCATTGATATATAAACATGTGATAAAAAGTTTAGCTCAAATATCAAGCATATGAAACTATTTTTGTGTCTTAACATTTTTACCAAAAACCAAAACTTGTATTTTTATTAAACTTGAATTTTTCAATAGGAAATCTGATTTTTCCTAACACTCATGAATAGACATATCAAAATAAGTTTGTATAGGAAGTTTAAGCATGCATGCATAACTAGAATACATCTATTATACATATAAACCATTTAAACTTGTTTTGATCAACTATTCATGAAAACAAATATCGGTTAAACTAAAAACCGAAAAAACCAATATCCAAACATAAAACTTGTATGTGTTGTGCATATCTTTACAAATGGATCTAAAACACACTAAATAAAACTAGGATACCTAAGTCTTCTTGACGATCTTCATCTTCAAGTCGACTCGATCCCAAACCGTGATCCACCGAGTGCAAAGGTATGATCTTGATGCTCGGGCACCGGAATCACCAAGTGAAGGCTTCTAAACTCATCTTTTTGAAGCAATCACCAACTAATATCTTGATCAATAATCTGTAACTAAAATCACAAGATAATTAGTAAAAATAACTACATGAGTTAATCATCATCAAAACTAGGGTGGAAGGCCTTTGGGCCAACATAGCTGTAGAGGGAGACCGATTTACCAAATAACAAGCTGTATTTACTGCCTCGGCCCAGAAGCATTTTGACAAATCAGCATTAGAGAGCATACAGCGAGCTCTCTCCAGAGTGTCCTGTTCATCCTTTCTGCAACTCCATTCTGTTGTGGTGTGTACCGAACTGCACGATGCCGCACAATTCCTTCAATTTTGCAGAATTGATCAAACTCCATGGAACATAACTCCATTCCATTGTCGGTCCTGAGGCGCTTCACCTTCTTTCCTGTTTGCTTTTCGATTATAGCCTTCCACTGCTTGAAGATAGCAAACACATCGCTCTTATGCTTGAGAGGATACACCCAAACTTTTCTGGAATAATCATCAATTAAAGTTAGAAGATAACTAGCTCTACCTTTTGATGGAACCTGAGAGGGACCCCAAATATCTGAATGGATGTAGTCTAAGATATCTTTAGTCCTGTGAACACCTGTACCAAAAGAAAACTCTGTGTTGCTTGCCAAAAACACAATGTTCACAAAGTCAAGCTTTCCTATTTTCTGGCCACAAAGCAAACCTTGCTTACTCAACATATGTAGTCCTCTCTCACTCATATGCCCTAACCGCATATGCCACAAACGAGTGGTATCTAAGTCTGGGTCTTCTGACATTGACACAGCGACATCACCTGTCACCGTGCTACCTTGAAGGATATAAAGGGTATCCATCTTCTTTCCTTTCATTACAACAAGAGAGCCTTTGCTAACTCTCAAAACTCCACCTTCAGCTGAAAACTTATAGCCGTTGGAGTCAAGGGTGCCCAAAGAAATTAAATTTTTCTTCAAATCCGGCACATGCCGAACATTACTCAACGTCCTTATAATACCATCATGCATTCTAATCTTGATTGACCCAATACTAATTGTCTTGCAGGGCATGTTATTTCCCATTAAGACATTACCACCGTCAATTGGTTGGTAAGTCACAAACCAGTCTCTGTGAGGACATATGTGATAAGAACAACCTGAATCAAGAACCCACTCATCTCGTGAAAGGGCATCAAGGACGGTAACTGAAAGAACCTCATGTGATGTGGAGGCTTTTTCTGCAACACTAACAACGAAGATTTCTCATCTTGAGATTTCCTCCTTACATCTTCTTTTCTTTGAGCTTAAAACAATCTTTTTTATAGTGTCCAAACTTATGACAATAGTGACACTCAATATTTTTTCTTGACCTAGATTTAGATCTAGATTTTCCTCGAGATTTTCTCGACCCTTATCCGTACGACACGGACGAACAAGCCTTCAGCTTGATCCTCACTTCCTACGACTGACACCTTTTGTCTTAACTCCTTAGAATGTAAAGCTGATTTGACATCTTCTAAAGAGAGTGTATCTCTACCATAGAGCATACTATTAACAATATTTTCAAAGGAAGGAGGTAATGAGCATAATAAGATGAGGGCCTGATCTTCTTCATCTATTCTAACATCAATATTTTTTAAATTCATGAGAATTTTTGAGCTCATCTAAGTGGTCTTTAATTGGCGTACCTTCCTTCATGCGAAGGGTGAAGAGGCGTTGCTTCAAGTAGAGCTTGTTGGTCAGGGACTTTGTCATATACAAGCTCTCTAATTTGAGCCACAAACTGGCGGCGGTATTCATCGGCAACCTCCCGTAAAACTTCGTCGGCTAGACAAGATTGTATGGCACTATGCGCCTTCATCTCGAGCTCTTCTTTTTTTCCGTCTCAGACATGGATTCCGGCAACTTGCCCTTACCGGATAAGACTTTCAACAAACCTTGTTGCACCAAGAGAGCCCGCATTTTGACTCTCCACAAACTGAAGCTATTTCTCCCGTCGAATTTCTTACTTTGTACTTTGCCGAAGCCATCAGGAAACCCGCAAGAAGATAACACTAGCTATGATACAAGTCTGTGGAGCAGTGGGCTTCTAATGCAAGAGATGACAAGTATAGAGAGAAAGACAGATAGCAATATAAAATGAAAGAGACAAAGAGAACAGCACACCAGTATTTAACGTGATTCGGTCAATGTGACCTACGTCCACGGAGAAGACAGTAAGAGGAATCCACTAATCAAAAGGAGAGAATACAAGAGATTACAACTCAAATCTCACTCACCCAAGCCCAATGAAAACCAACTCACTAGAGCTTAACAAAAGGAAGATGAATGGCAAGAGAAAGGAGAGAACAATACAATATTTGACAATTCTCTCTTCTCACTTCCTTGCTCCTTGAAATCTCTGCAATGTGGTGCCTATTATAGGCAAAACCTTCAAACCCCTTCATCACTTCACCCTACACATACATCAAAATCATAAGATGGTATATGATCTTCATAGGGTGGCGATGTTTCATAGGGTGACTATTGATGGCTTTAGGGTGGCTAGAGATTATGATTTAGCTTATCATTAAAGACATATCAACAGATACTATTCCTGCACGATTGAATTTAATCCTAGAAAAATCTATGAAAATGAGGTGAAGAGACAGAATATGTATTGAAACTGAAAACACTTGAGAAAGAACAAAAAAGGAAATGATGTAGAAAGTGAAATTATTTGCTTTTGAAATGGAAAGCTCCTAGATGAGGAGAATTTTGGACTCTGACTAAAGTGCTGAAGAATTTGCACCGTTGTGAAAAAATTCACAGGGAAAACTTGTTGGAGAACATATGATTTCCAGTAGCATCACAAGAACCTTTTGCTTTTCTTTGGACCGTCGGATGACATTAGCAAAACACTACTGTTTCACAAGAAGAATCCATTTCATGTTTATAAAATCATAAATCATTTTTTGCTGAATGTTAATATAGCTACAATCAACAGAGATCTCTTATTAACTTTATGTCGAATATTAACAAAAATATCAGCAAAAGGGGAGTTTCGATTACAAAGTATAGGCCATTTCTAAGCTCTGATTTTACAACTTTAGAGGACATAATTGTTGGAGAAGTTAAAAGATTGATTGAACAATAATCTGTGAGCAGAGGTAACAGTCCTAACAAATGATTTAAAGATTTCAGGACTACTTTGTTGGAGAAGATAACATTGGTTACTAAAGGAACTGGCTATAGTATCTCCCAATCATCCAGCTCATGCAAGTTTCCCCAATTTTGGCTACTTTGAAGTCCACAAGGTTCAAGCGATTTTCTTATTAGTACTGAAAATTTTAAATTAAGAGCAGAAACAAGGTATGAGGTGCAAAAAGAACAAATTAAAAAGAACTTCTTGGTGTGAGGTCAAAGATAAGAGTATAAGCATGAAATTTATTATCACTTATAGATGCAGTTACAAAGTAGCGAAAGAAAAATGCATTATCACCATAGTATAAAATGGATCACAAAACGGCACAAGGAACACCTAATATTTCAGTTGGCATGCAAATATAGTGGTGAACAACTAGGAATATGAATCTGGCAAACTAGGAGGGAAACAAGATCAATTTCTTTGAGATGCTAGGGACTAGAAAGCTTTTAGCTACGCCTCAAGCCACTTACATTAGCAAATTCCTGGCATGGACATAGTTCTTGATAATAAGTAATGATGCAAGAAACCACCAAGATCTTCACAAACAGACCGGCAAAATAATCTGAAATGATTGTGAATTCAGTCTCTTCTTCTTAGTTGCTGTTGTAATACACTGCATACTTCAGAAGGAAGGAGTGGAGAAGAATCAAGAACAGTTCTTAACTATTATTTTAAGATGTCGTCATGAGGGAACAGGTGAGGTTCAGAGCCACAAGAGATCCAACTTAAAAACCAAAAAAAATGAGATCAAGATCTTGCAAAAGTATAAAAAGAAGCAGAGGGAAACTCAGATTGTTGATAGTAGGCAAGGGCTAAAATTTAAAGAGTAGAAATGACTAATTTCCCACTCAGAAGTTTAAATAGAAACGCACTGATCATGATCAGTAGTTTTGATTGTCTTTTATATTATGCTTTTTATGTGTGTGAGTAATCAATGAGGATTTGCATGGCAACTGCATTTTGTTTAGACTATCTTGTGTTTTTGTTGGATGACTCTTCGTTAACTTTCTGAAAACGGATTTGTAGCCCCCTATTTTGCAAAATATATGAGAGCTTAGGAAGCTGAACATAACAATTTCCAGACTCAGGAAAAATTCTGACGTTTCAAACATACAGCAAAAAAAAAATGTTAGCGAATGAGAGGTATAGCTTGAAAACATGAGCTAGTTATCAAGGTCTGAAATCTTCAACTAATCATATGATTTTGATGCATTAAGTAGTCCTGCATTATGAGAATTAATCTAGATATCTCAAAAGCATGAAAAATTGAGAGCACAGATCAAGTGTTTATAACTGTTAGGAAATATGATCTTGTTGTTAGGATTTAGACCATGATAATAGCTAATAAGTTATGGGTAAAAAAGAGAGAGGGGTGCGGGGGAGAAAACGTGTGTCAGTTGGGTGAGAAGAAGATGAATAGTAACTGATTGAATAAAATGTTGTGGGTTTCTGGCTACAACTCAAAGTGGCAGAGTGGTGCATGTTGTTAATGTGGAAAGATGGTTACTGGTTCAAGCCCTGGAAGGAGCAGTCTGTTTTTGTTAAATATTTGGAAAAATAATCAAAGGTTAATAATTGTTGTACCCTTCCATTCAAAAACCCATGAAGCTGTAATGGTTGGAACATGCTATTTGAAGAGGTTGACCAGCGTTCGAAACATGTCATATTAATAAAATGAACATGCGGTTTTTTTTTAATTGCATTTTTTTTGAATAAATCAGTATTTTTAAAACACTAGTTTACTAGATTAAATAAAAAAAATCAGTAAATCAAATAGAAAAATGAAAATACAGTATTTCTAATTAAAGATATTACATTCTACCCACCTTATAAAAATTTCGTCTTCGAAATTTCAATAGGATAGGGAATAGTAAAGAATTTAAAATCAAAGGAGAAGATAAACAAGTTTCCACGTCGCCTCGCTGGGACACCACGATTTCACTGCGCGCTCTGATCTCTGCAACTAACTTCAATTTGGGGTGATCAAACTCAGAGGATAAAATCAAAGAAAATAAAATCGGAAGGAACAATAAGAATCAGGACCAAGATCGCATTAGAAAAAGAGTTGAAGTCAGGGATATCAAAAAGATCAGGGGATGGATACCCAAGGGAGAACAACCAATTCTCAAGTGGACTCAATATCATCGTGTGAACCCTATATGTATATTGCAGTGTAATTATAACTCGTTCAAGTTACCGGTAAGAATAAAGTCCGTTTTATATCGAAACCTGGCTCTGTGATCAGCATGATTTTATACCATTTTTATACTCCTAATTATCTATTATTTGTATATAAATAATGCTACTCGGGTATAGTTGATTGAACTTTTGCAGGAACAGTAAAGAAAGAGAAAGAAGAATCCGGTTACATTCAGCAATAAATTCACGCAATTTGTCAAAGATTCAGGGTTGCTTTCCAAGACATGCTGCGGTATTTTGATCATAACTTCAGCTACAGGACTCCGAACGAAATCATTCAAGATGTACGGAAAGAGTTCAAAGAGCTACAACTTTTATGTTGAGAGATTTTGCTGATTCAGCCATTTACCTGCCCGTTAAAGTCAAAAACATTCTACTACTGTCATGGGACCAAATCTGGGCGCAATTATGAAAGGTTGAGGGGGTTGAATGTAATTTATTTTCTCTTGCGATATTCTTACCCCAGATTTGACTTGTAACTGAGATGGAAAGGAGAACATTTGTGAGAGTGTAATGTTTAGAGAAAAGGTGAGAATAGCATTTCATTGGCTTATTGGCTTATAAAAGCCAATGAAAGCTAGGGTTTTGGGGAGTTTTTTCTTTTCTAGTTTTTTCTCTCATAATCAAGTCTTGGATTTTGGCCAATTTTTCAAAGTTATTTTCATCTAATAGAGGTCTCTTCTAATTGCAATCTCAGATTTTAGAGGTAAGAATTTTATTTACAGCATTTATTATTATTTTTTCCTTGAAATTTCTCTCCTTTTATGTTTATTTTAATCCTGCAATTTAAAAAAAAAAATTAATTAACAAAAAAAAAAAAAAAGAAGAGAGAGAGGCGCCTGGATCCAGGCGCCTCTGTGTTCAGTAATCTGGGGGCGCCTGGCGCCCATTTGAAAGGGAAGGGCGCCAACAGGCGCCCAATCTGAAGCAACAGGGCGCCACAGGGCGCCCCTGCACCAGTTCACAGAGAAGGGCGGGCCGCCCCTTGCAGGTAATTATTAATTTTTTTAATTAATTTAATTTAATTAGTTTAGCTTACTGTTAATTTAATATGAGTAGTAATTTTTCAGCGAGTATTTAGGGGAGATGAATCTAGATTTAATTCTTGTGGACCGAGTCGTTCTCTATTTATGACGTATGCACACCAATTCATCTATGA